>CAUYRH010088891.1:0-53828 GCA_963574655.1 Perodicticus potto | reverse complement strand
CAGTCCCAGCTACTTGGGAGGCAGAGGCAAGAGACTCGCTTGAGCCCAGGAACTGGAGGTTGCTGTGAGCTGTGATGCCACAGCACTCTATCCAGAGTGACAGCTTGAGTCTCTGTCTCAAAAAAAAAAAAAAAAAAAATTTACAGGTGACACAACCTTGGAAGAACTGCAGATACGGTGAGATGGAAGAATATAATCCAAAAGATCTTGGCATGCCAAAGCAGCGGGTTGGTTCTCATATGAAAAAGGATAAAGGATTAAAAGTACTTACATAGACTCAAAAAACCCCAACTAAACACAGACTGTGGTAGGAACTGCTGAATATGATAAAAACAACTTTTATAAAAAAGGAAACTATGGAGATTTTGACTAGAAGTTGATGATGCAATTGTGTGAATGACAAAAAAGTGAATTTGAACAGTTTATCAAGAGGGAACTTAAATCCACTTTAGTCCTCACAAGCAATGTGGAACCTGAAATACTATAGACTCCAGACTGTGTGATGCCCACAGGAAAACCAGAGCACATTCGGGGAGAGAAGCCAAGTGAAGAAGATGGCAAGGTACATCTTGCAAATGGATGCTGAATCAAGTCATCACCTGCTAATGAGTAAACTGAGAGGAAAATTGCAGACTTTATGCCTGCGGAGAAAAGAGAAGCGTGCAAAGGGGAGGGGTGGTAAGATATGGAAGTTGTGGCTCAATTCTTGATAGTTTGTTATGTGAAAGAGAAAGAAGGGTTTGTGTCCCGAGGAGAAAGGCTTCATCAAAAGGGAGCAGGGGGAGAAAACTTAATTCAACAAAAAGAAAAAAATTACCCAATAGTTAGATTTCTCCAGAGATAAAGTGTGTTGTCACAGGAAATAGTGAGGTCCCTGTCCCTAATGGGATTCCAATTTAGGGAAGCGATCATGATTATCATCATTACCATCCTAACTAAGATTTATCAAAAAACCAACTATATCCTGCTTATTTCAACATCTCAACATCTCTATTTACAGATGAGAAAACAGAGTCTCAGAAAGATGAAAATACAGCTAGTATTTGATGGAGCTGAGATTTAATTCTAAAAACAGTTTTTAGAGTAAATGCCCAGGGTTTGAATCTTGCTTTTACTTCTCTACACTTTAGCTTACTCACTTATAAGACAATATGGTGAACACTTCTGTTTCTCTAGTCCCCAGTATTCATTCACTTCATTGCCGGCAATGAGGCTCATGACCCAAGCCTGGCTGACCGAAGAACAGTATCCCCTGGCAATCATGAGGGATTGGTTCAGAAATGGTTATATGGCCTCTGTCAGGTCAAACATATAACATGAGACTGGGTATGGACTTTGTTTTGCTTAATAGATTTTCATGATGATGTGACTGAAATGTATAGAGGGCCACTCCATGGAGCATGAAAGAGAAACCAAGACACAGGAAGTAGAGCTGAGCAGTGACTTTGGGGACCAGCACCAAGCCCTGAATAAAGCCAGATAGAAAGTCTAATATACTCATGGACTTTATCCTTTGCCAATGAAGTGTCACTGTTGCTTCTCCTCCTCCCCCTCTTTCTCTTCTTCCTCCTCCTCCTTCTTCTTCTTCAAACCATTTATACCTGGGAGTTTCTGTTACTTCAAATACTACTGACAGGTAAAATGGTGTCACAGGCCATCTGTTAGTGGGTTCTTGTGGATATAAATGGGTTAGTACAGTATCTGGCATAATGAATGTGCGCAATAAATTTTAGCTATTGTAGTCATGCCATTATAATAATTATTATCATCATTGAATGGTTGAACATTCAATGATTTTTGTGGAAGTAGAAATATGAGAGAATGAAGATGAGTATACTATAAGTCAAAGAAGGCCTAAAGGGGAGAGAAACTATAGATAATAAAAAGCAGAAATCTCAATGATGACTCCCAAGGCTGTTTGGCCAGAGCTGTAAGACAGATTTACAATGCAAAAAAGTTACTACTCAGAGACAAGGACAACAAGATCCCTTCTGCTTTGCAACTCAGAGTATCATGGGCTCAAGTGACAGTGCAGTTTTACAGTCACATCAGTCTTAGATATCTAAACACTGAAATACATAGCCCCAACCTTTTATAGGTCAAATTACCATTCATTTAATGGTAATGTTCATAGTGCCAGATCAAATCAGCCAAATCATTTGTTTATTTCAAATGCTTACAGTGAATTTAGAAAGTGTATTTTGTATTTCAAAGATTTCTTTGTAATTGAAAAAGCATTTAAAAAAGGCCCCAAATAGATGAGCTAAGTTCTTGGCAGCTGTAAAGAGCTAATGTAATTTTTTATAAATCTGTTACTTGCAAGTCTGACTATTATGCTTTCAAAATGTGTAGTGTATATAAGTGTTTGTAATTCCTATAAAATATGTTCCAAAAATGCAGCTAAGATTGTGGAAAAAAAAATCACAATTTCTTTTCTATACTTCTAGCAAATTCAATATCATGTATAAAGTAAAATTAGTAATTTAATCCTGTAGCAAAAGGAAATTAGAAATGACAACACTATACCTGAAAGAACTGAAAATAGACCTACCATTTGATCCAGCAATCCCACTACTAGGTATTTACCTCCCACCCCCAATACATCTTATAAAAAAGATACTTGTACTCAATGTTTATAGTAGCATAATTTACAAATGCCAAGATGTGGAAACAGCCCAAATGCCCATCAATATGAGTGGATTAGTAAAATGTGGCATATGTATACCATGGAGTACTACCCAGTCATAAAGAAATGGTGATCTAGTATCTTTTGTAAAAATCTGGACGGAATTGGAGACCATTCTTCTAAGTGAAGTATCACAAGAATGGAAAAACAGACACCACATGTTCTCAATACTAAGCTGGAACTAATCGATGAACACTTACATGAACATATGAAAGAAAAACTCAATGGAAATCAAGTAGGTGGGAGGGAGGAGCAGGGGTTGGGTAAATTCACACCTAACTGATACAATGCACATATTTTGGGTGAAGGGTACACTTATAACTTTGACTTAAAAATGTATAAAAGCAAATTGTGTAACCAAAATGTGTGTACCCCTGTAATATTCTAAAATTAAAAAAGACAGAACCATAGCCAGTTCATACCAAAAAACAAACAAACAAATAGGCTCAGTGCCCATAGTACAGTGGTTACAGTGCCAGCCACACACACTGAGGGTGGTGGGTTTGAACCCAGCCTGGGCCAGCTAAACAATAATGACAATTGCAACAAAAAACAGCTGGACATTTTGGCGGGCGCCTGTAGTCCGAATTACTTGGAAGGCAAGAGAATGCTTAAACCAAAGACTTTGAGGTTGCTATGAGCTGTGACACCCCAGCACTCTACCAAGGGCGATACCGGGAGACTCTGTCTCAAAATAAACATAAACAAACAAACAAACAAATAACACACACAAAAAGAAAATACTGATAAGGATTCTGAATGACATCTGTAGAGGGGAGCATTACCATGCTGGAGTTCAGACATATCTGGGCCTCCAGCAGACCATTGGAGTAGCTGATCAGAAGTTGGGATTGGGAGGTTCTGCTAAGAGCCCTTCTTAGGAATGCCTGGTACAATGGCCCTAAGTCAGGAACAAAACCTTAGTCCTTGGCTGGCAAGAAATATGAGAACTGAGGAGTAAATCTGTTGGTAACCTCAGATTCCTGGGTGGATAACTAAGTCCCAGGGAAGGAAAAATAATTTCAGATAAAACAGAAGAAATATTTTACTGCAAATGCAGTTTGGCACTTTTCTGGAGCCTCTCTACCAAGGGGTAACACCGAAACCAAAACTTATATTCTCTCCCACCCTGCCACAGGCTGCCACATGCAGCTATTGAGCTGAGGACTGGTGGCTCTGGAAGCTTCAGGTAGCTGAGCACAGTGGTGTGGAAACTGCCATCCCTGGAGGGCAGTGTGGAGTCCCCAGGAGTGGAGTTCGTTCTTGGGACCTCCATAGCAGTACCCCCAGAATCTGTTGCATTCAGGGTAGAGAAGAGGGATAGCACCAGCAAGCATGGGCTCAAGGATTAGTCTGGGTACCTCAGGAAGACAACTCAAGGAGGACATCTTTGGGGGCCCTAAGAAATACTTGTACTGAGAGCACTCTACAGAGGGTTGATGCTGAACCAAGGACTGGGGGTTGTGTCAGTAAAATGTGGGCTGAACTACTCACAGACCTGGTGCATTTTTATTAATGAGCACTGGGGACATTTGTATCCATATAAAATAACACAATATATCAGAGGTTTTCATCTTTATGCCATGGCACACTGGTGTGTGGTGAGAGGATCTTAGGGGTGCCATGAAAATTTTTAAAGACCATAATTGAATTATTTTTGAAAGAAGTTCAAAGCACAGTAAGTATATTCATTTTCTTACCCTTTTTTTGATCAACATAATTTAAGTGTGCCACAAAAGCTTAATTATAGGTTTAAGTGTGCCATGAGATTTTTTAAAAAGGTTGAAAAACACTGCCATATATTGTTCACTAACCCCAAGCCCCAAATACATGGTTTCTGATAGATCTGAAACCAAATAGAAGAAAGTGAAGACAAGGAGAATATTTTGCATGGACTAACTGGGCCTTCTCTTTCATTCAAATATTGGAACAATTACGAAGGAAATTCATCACATTAGATGCCCACATCCAAAAAACAGAAAGAGAGCACATCAACAATCTAATGAGTCATCTTAAGGAAGTGGAAAAGGAAGAACAATCTAATTCCAAACCTAGCAGAAGAAAAGACATAACCAAAATTAAGTCAGAAATTAATGCAATTGAAAACAAAAGAATCATTCATAAAATTAATGAAACAAGAGCTGGTTCCTTGAAAACATAAATACAATTGATAAATCTTTGGCTAGATTAACTAGAAACAGAAAAGCAAAATCTCTAATAACCTGTATCAGAAATGAAAAAGGAGAAATAACAACAGATATCACAGAGATAAAAGACATTATCTCTGACTACTACAAAAGACTCTATGCCCAGAAATTTGACAATGTGGAGGAAATGGACCAATACTTGGAATCACACACTCTCCCTAGACTTAACCAAGAAGTAATAGATCTCTTGAAGAGACTAATATCAAGCACTGAGATTGAAACAAAATAATAAAAATATCTCCCAACAGAAACATGCCCTAGTCCAGATGGCTCCATATCAGAATTCTATCAAACCTTCAAAGTAGAGCTTATCCCTAGACTGCAGAAACTGTTTCAAAATATTGAGAAGGAAGGAATTTCTCTCACCATGCTCTATGAAGCAAACATCACCCTGATACCAAAACCAGGAAAAGATCCAATGAAAAAGAAGAATTACAGACCAATTTCACTAATGGATGTGGATGCAAAAATATTCAACAAAATCCTAGACAAAAGATTACAGCTAAACATTAAAAAAATTATACATCACAATCAAGTAGGCTTCATCCCAGGGATGCAAGGCTTTTTAAACATACACAAATCCATAAATGTAATTCACCATATTGATAGAAGCAAAAACAATGACCATATGATCCTCTCAATAGATGCAGAAAAAGCACTTGATAAAATTCAGCATCCTTTTCTAATAAGAACACTTAAGAATGCAGGCATCAGTGGCACATTTCTTAAACTGAAGACATCTATGGCAAACCCACAGCTAATATTATAATGAATGGAATAAAACTGAGAGCTTTTCCACTTAGAACTGTTAACTAGACAAGGATGTCCTCTATTGTCACTACTATTCAACATAGTTCTAAAAGTTCTAGTCAATACAATCAGGCAAGAGAAGGAAATAAAGGGTATCCAAGTGGGGGAAGAAGAGGTCAAACTCTCTCTCTTTGCTGATGATATGATCTTACACTTAGAAAACCCCAGAGACTCACCCTCAAAACTCCTGGAAGTGATAAAGAAATATGGTAACATCTCAGGGTATAAAAATCAATGTTCACAAATCAGTAGCCTTTGTATATGCCAATAGCAGCCAAGTTGAGAAACTCATCAGAGACATAATTCCTTTTACAGTAGCTTCAAAGAAAATGAAATAACTGGGAATAGAGTTCGTTCTTGGGACCTCCATAGCAGTGGCCCCAGGATCTGCTGCATTCAGGTTAGAGAAGAGGGATCTCTATAAATAGAATTATGAAACCCTAAGAAAAGAAACAGCAGAAGACATTAACAAATGGAAGAACACACCATGCTCCTGGTTGGGAAGAATCAACATTGTTAAAATGTCTATACTTTCCAAAGCAATCTACAGATTCAATGCAATCCACATTAAAATAACAAAACCATACTTTGAAGATTTGGAAAAAATACTACTTCATTTAGTATGCAACCAGAAAAAAACCCTGCATAGCCAAGCAATTCTTAGTAATAAAAACAAAGCTGGAGGCATCACCCTACCAGACTTTAGGCTATATTACAAGTCCACAGTGATCAAAATAGCATGGTATTGGCACAACCCTAGAAACATAGACATTTGGAACTGAATAGAAAATCAAGAGATGAAACCAGTCTCTTATAGCCATCTGATCTTTGATAAACCCAACAAAAGCATACAGTAGGAAAAATAATCCCTATTCAATAAATGGTGCTGGGAGAACTGGACAACTCCATATAAAAGACTGAAACTTGACCCGTACCTTTCACCAATTACAAAAATTGATTCAAGATGGATAAAAGATTTAAATCTTAGGCAGGAAACAAAAAAAAATCCTAGAAGAAAGTGTGGGAAAAACTCTTGAAGATGTCAGCTTAGGGAAAGATTTTATGAAGAAGAATTCTGTAACAATTGCAACAACAACAAAAATTAACAAATGGGACTTAATTAAACTGAAAAGCTTCTGGAAAACTAAGAGCACCACAATCAAAGCAAAGAGACAACCTTCAGAATGGGAAAAAATATTTCTTTGTTACGAATCTGACAAATGCTTAATAACTAGGCTCTATAGAGAATTCAAATTAATCAACAAAAAAGAATAAATAATCCCATCTACCACTAGGCAAGAGACATGAACAGAACCTTCTCTGAGGAAGACATACAAATTGCTAACAAACATATGAAAAAAGGCTCATTGTCCCTAATCATCAGAGAAATACAAATCAATACCACCCTGAGATATCACCTAACTGAGATATGATTAGCCTACATCACAAAATTCCAAAGTTGCAGATGCTGGCATGGATGTGGAGAGAGGGGCACACTTTTACACTGTTGGTGGGTCTGTAAGCAAACACCGCCTCTTTGGGAAGAAGTATGGAGAATCCTCAAAGAACTCAAAGTAGATCTCCCATTTGACCCTGCAATCCCACTACTAGGCATCTACCCAGAAGAAAAACAAAATCATTCTATCACAAGGACATTTGTACTAGATTGTTTATTGCAGCTCGATTTACAAACACCAAGATGTGAAAACAATCTAAATGTCCATCAGCTCAGGAATGGATTAACAAACTGTAGTGTATGTATACCATGGAATACTATTCAGCCACAAAAAGATGGTGATGTCACATCTTTTGTATTAACCTGGATGGACTTGAAACACATTCTTCTCAGTACAGTATCACAAGAATGGAAAAGAAAATATCCAATATACTTAATGCTGATATGAAGCCAGTAGATGATCTAATTCACACCCACATAAGAGAAAAACTCATTTCCATTCAAGTTGAGGGTTGGGTCAATAAGGGGGGCTGGGGTGCTCCCACTGAATGGCACACCTTTTGGGTGGAGGACATAGGAACAAGAGGGACTCTGCCTGACAAATTCAAATATTGTGATTTGGTCGTTTATACCCTCACATTAACCTGAAATGAAAAAAAAAAAAAAAAGATAAAGAAAAAAAAAGGAAAAAAATATGGGAACAATTAAGAGCGGTATCCTGATTTGATTGTTTATGTTAGCATTCAACACAGTTGTAAATCAGTCTGAAATCATGTTCACTTTTAAGGATTCATTACATACTTTCTGGTATATTTTATAACAACAGATACTTCTTGCTTTTGGAAACCAAATGAAGAAGAGGGTTTCCACCTACCACTGAGAGCCACAGCACATGTTCCTTAGTACTTAGAGATAAGTTCCTCACAGCTGGTGGTGACCAGAAGCTTGGAAAACACAGATTTCCAAATAGAGAAATGCAGAGTTGGAAGAAAGCTTATGCCTCATGTAATGAGTCCAAGTAATTCATCTGCCCTGGGAAGAGACACGATTCAGCCAGGCCAAGTGACCTTTTGTATGTTCACAAGTTAAGTAGCAAACTAGTTTTGGCAAAGCAGAACATTTAACTTGCCTCTAATACTCTAGGTCTCTACCTTCCACCAGTCATAAATGCTTCACAAAAATGCTTTTCAATGGCTCCTAAAATTCGTCCTCAAGCTCAGCCTTTGCACCATACCTTGCAGAATGCTCTTTACTATAACTTCCGTGTGCTCGGCCAGGAGGTCTGCCTTGGAAATTGCAGCAAGGGACAGATAGTTGGACATATTCCTGCACAGTTCCTTGCTGCCCCTGTGGAGGAATTTCACTGCGATGGGGATGGCTAACGCCATCACGGGGGGCCGGTTGTAATTCTGAGGAAATATAAGAAAGCAACCAATAATAAGTGACTCATTCATTCATGTCTTAATTCTTTCAGAAAATATTTATTGAGCTAAGGCCCCAGAGCGCAGCTGTGAAAACACAGGCCCTACCTGGTTTACATTGTGTTTGGGGACTCTGGGAACTCTTGGTCTAGTCTGGGCGACCTAAAGGCAAACAGGCAGTTAACAGCCTAGACCAGTGAGGGCTGGGGCAGGCAAAGTGAGGGTGCTAAGGGGGCAAATAAGGAGCACCCAGTGCAGGTTTGGGGGTTAACACAAA
This sequence comes from Perodicticus potto, assembly GCA_963574655.1. Classification (NCBI taxonomy): domain Eukaryota; kingdom Metazoa; phylum Chordata; class Mammalia; order Primates; family Lorisidae; genus Perodicticus; species Perodicticus potto. The sequence goes on along the minus strand of CAUYRH010088891.1, from coordinate 44,971 downwards.
GGACTTCCTGGAGGAAGCGACCTCGTAGCTGGGACCTACTGGATGAAGGGGAGATGCCTGGGTATTGGTTAGATAAGGAACAGACAGAAAGAAGGAAGAGTACTGGCAAGGCACAGAGGCTAGAGAATTGTAAACAACTCAGTGTAGCTGGAGGGTGATCCATGCCAAGAAATTGCTAGGGGAGAGAGGGGAGGTAATGGGTGGGAAAGAGACAACAGGGCATGATCCTAAATGGTCTGGCATGCCAGACTTTGGAATGGCAACTGGAAGTCACTGATGAGAGGAATAACTATCAGATTTATACGTGAGAAAACAACTGAAGGAATTTTGAACAAGTTTCTTTTTGAGTGTATCTTATAAACTAGCACTTCAGCTAATAGGATTTGGAAGAAGAAAATAAATGAACATAAGACTAAACACCAAAGGAATGTTGGATCCTAAAATAATTTCCTTGTTGATTTACTTTACAGCTAAACATATTTTATATGCCCTTATATATAAAATAGCACCATCAGCATTCAGAATAATATTCAGAAAATACAACTTGTTTTCTTTAAAATGAATGGTACATATTTACTACCTCTGACCAGTACCCCCATCTCCTTGACTGACTATCTAGCAAAGTTGCACAGTGCCCAACATAGAAATAGAAGAAATGTGTTCGACTTCTAGGTGACTGTTACCAATGTGTTCGGGGAACTGACTTCATATCATTGTACATAAATGAAAAGAGGTTGTTGTCTCTAACTGTTCCACCCATGGATTATGCCCTGTCTTACCTCCTACATCTTGGGGTTTATGGTAAGTACTCAATATCTGCCAAGTTGATTAACTAATAAAGAGAATGTAAATCCATTGGGATAGTTGTCACTGGGAACATAATGTGGTGGGAAGTGCATCTGATGGAAAAGCAAGACTCTGGATTCTAGTCTCAGCTCTGCCACTATTTTGCAGGGTGCTCACAAAGATGTCATCCAGTTCTGTACGTGATTATTATCATCGTTCCAATCAAACAGTCTCTGATTAAAGGATCACCAAGCAGATGCAACATCAGCTGCTTTACACAGGAAGGCTTTCTAGGCTGCTGAGGGATCACTGACTTTGTAAATAGTGTCAAGCCCTAAGTACCATCCAAATAGAGATCTACCTTTAGGTAATCAACATCTGAGTTTGTCTGCATCAGACTGAGAATGCAGAGGGAAAAACCTACAATGATAAACAGGAGTAATATTATGAAATTGCTAACTGCTCACTAATAACAATTCATCTCCTTTTTTTAGTAATATGTTCCTGAATTTCAGTGGGATACGACCCCACTATTATTTCTCAGTAACAATGTTCCTGAATTTCAGTGGGCTGTGACCACACAGCTATAGGCTGCATTTCCCAGCTTCTTTGCAATTAGCTGCGGCCATGAGCAGAATTCTGACCAATGACATGGAAGTGGCAGAAATGCCTTCAACTTCTAGGTTACTATTACCATGAAGTGACTTGGCTTCTTATTCCTTTTTCTCTTAATTCTGGTTAGAATAAGTATTTAGTATCAAAGAATGAAGCAGACCATGACTTAGGAACTTTGTGTTGAGTAAAATAGAGAAAATAGAAGGAGCCTGGGTTTGTGTACTAGAGTGTCACCAAATTAGCCCTAGACTGCTATTCTTGAATTGATTGATGAGAGCTTAACTGTTATATTTAAATCTTTGTTATAGCAACTAAGCCTGCATCCTGATTAAAATAATGCAAATCCAGTACTGCATTCACTCTTCCACTTTGCCTCTATGACATAAAGAGAAATTTACATCCATAGATAGAATGAAATGTAGAATTCCACCATTAAGTATCAAATCCTACAGTAAGGACAAAAGAAAGGACATGAAACAAAAATTGTCATTGATACATATGGTCCCTGAGAAATATCTTGGAAATGGGACAATTGGCTCACATTTGACATATATATAAGGGAGAAAAATGTATCTTGACACCTATATCTGCTGTAACGAAAGTCAGCTCCAGATAGATTGCAAATCTAAAGATAAAAAATAAAATGGTGCAGAAGAAAACACATGAGCACTTCTTGATTACCTCATAGTAAGTAAAGATTTTCTCAAACCTAACTAAAAATGTATGAACAATAAAGCAAAAGTCATAAAGTAGATAAAATGAAGATGTTTTCATTATCAAGAGATACCATTAATAAAGTGAAAAGATAGTTCAAAGAGTGAGAGAACATATTTGTAATAAATTTATCCAATAAAGGCCCACTAGTACTCAGAATATATATTAAAAAACTCTTCCAAATTAATAAGAAGAAGACAGACAACCAAATAAAAAATAGAGGACTTGAATAGATGTATTGCAGAAGAGGACACAAAAATATCCCCCAAATATGAAAATATGGTCAATATCATTAATCAATAATTTCTGCTTGGGTTCTGATTTCAGAGTTGTATTTAGTGAGAATTTATCCAGATATAATATGATCTCTTTTTTGAAAAAGAAGTATAGATATATAATTCCAGATTTCAGCTATTCTTTTAAGTGAAGTCAAAAGTAAATATGAATATGGGATTGAATATTGTATGCATGTACTCTATAAACATCTCTCGTTTTTGGATTCTGTGAATGCCAATGATACACAATAGTGGATTCAATGAAGCCAAGAATATGTTATAGTGGTGGTGACAGTGTCAGGAAGATGACTCATCTATTCACACTAAGTTTGAGAGTCAGGGAAACTAAATTTTATGGAATAACCGAGACCCTTAAATGTATGTTCTTGAGAGAGTTAGTGAGTCTTGGGAGTGATGACATTAGAACATTCATATTGATGTTGAATTCAGAAATCCTTCCTGCAGTCAGAGAAAATGTCATTGCTATGTTTTATTCCCACCTTGAAATCATCAGCCTCACTAGACTCCTGCCCAACATTCATCCTTCTTTTGGAGACTCTACCCTAATTCCTCTCTGGGAAGCTGTCCAAGGGTACTTCTAATGAAAGCATTTCCACCGTTGGTCTTGAGAATGATCCAGTGACTCACACAGAAAATCACATTTCCCTAGTCTAAACAATAGGCTCAAGGATAGGCAAGTTACCAAATTAGGGGGCCAAGAAAGGTCTTTGTGGAAGAGATTCTCTCTCCTCTGCTATCTTTAAAATAGTGAAAAGGGAAGATTAAGAGTAGCTGCTGCATCTTGTAGGAGCTGCAGTGGGAGAGAACCTGCATGAGACTCAAGACACGTGTATCTGTCTGAGAGAAAAGGTGAGAGTAACCTGGTTCTGGGAGGATCAGCTGAGCCCCTGCCTTAGGCTGTGCCTGAGGCCAGTTCATTCTATCCCTAAATTTTTCTAAATAAGCCAAATGAGCATCTTCAGCTTAAGCTATCCCCCCAGCCATAGTCACTAGAAACAAAAATAGAACTGATAAATCTTTAATTCATCCCTGAGGTTTCATCCATTTTCCAGATGTGGGAGGCAATCTGACTTCTGAGCAGGGAAAATAGGTGTCCTACAACCTAACTTGAAATCCCAGCTTTAAGGCAGTCACGTTGAAAGCTCTGACCCCGTGGTGACAAATATGTATCTATATGGCAGTTGCACTCAGTAGGTTTCTTTCCTGTCTAAGAGTTCTCAACACCACCAAAGAACCAGGACCAGGGCCTGCAGACGGTCTGTGATGACTTCTCTGAATGTCTTTGTCTACACTGTCCTTTGTCCAGTGAATTTAATGGGCCTGATATGATGGGGTCATTACTGTTATAATGAGCTATGAGACCTCTCTGGCTGTTCCTCTTCCCCAGGGGCTAGCCTTAGCTTCAGTAATCTGGGCATGTGCTTAGTCAGGATCCATAGAATGGTTTGGATTCCCTGAGGTCAACTCACCAAAGGATTTCTAAAAGGCAAGATATAACAAGGCATGAAAATATACTCATCTACTGTGAGAAGCTTTCCTAAGTCAAACCTGGGGTATCATTTTCACATTTTCAGGATAATGTGGAGCCAGATTAGAAACCAGAATGCTCACTCATGGGCACAAAATCAGATCAGAGCAGACAGACATTCTGGGAGATATTTCATCTAGGCCATGGTGAAACCTGATGAAAATAACACACCTGTCCTACTACTGATTCCTTATCTCTGGTGCCTGGAACTTTCCATTCTTTAGATTCAGTCTCTATGCCCCTCTCCAGTAGCGCTGAGTAAACATGCACCCTCCTGAAATAGACTCTTCCAACACATAGTGCTAGTAAAGCCAATTGATTTGGCCATTTTTCTCAATTATAATCATGTTCTACCTTTGCTCCCTTGAGTTATATTATTAGAACATTCGGTGTTCCCCAAACCCCTTCAGCAGTCAGACCTACATAATTTCTTGGGTTAGTCCTATAGGAAGCCAATCTCTTCATTGCATGTAGGATTTTTTTCTAGTTTGATTTTTGGATGACAGATTTTTGTCCCTATCATGATGGGTCAAAGCCCCAGCTTTGAGGGGAGAACACAGTTGTGTAATTCTTCTCAGAGCTTTCCAAGAGAGAGCTCCTTGCTTAAGTTTACTTTAACTACTCTGGGTCTTTCACCAAGAACAAGTTGCAGGCAGAGAGGAACACATCTTCCATCACAGGAATGTCTTCCTGCACAGGTACCTGTAACTTGCTGAGAAGCTGAACCAAAGGTGATGTTGGGGAGTGTTCCCTCCTCCCTGTGAACCCAGGCAGAAACAGCTACCAATAAATGGAAATCAGTATCCCCAGCAACTGATGTCTGTAAACCTTGGGGTGAGCTGGCGCTTACCAGCGATAATGACAGAGCAGACTGTCTCAACCTATTTCATCGTATTCTTTTACACTTCTAGCTGTCTTAGAGAAAAATACTGGGCAGCCATTTAAGTGAAGTGTGATTCTAATTAAAGTGTATAAATACCCCCCAAACATATAGTGTCATTATTTTTTAAACAATTAATACACTCAATTTTTCCATTTTCCTCCCATATGTTATTTGGGAATTTTTCATAAGACATGAAAAGTGAAATATTAAGCAAAGAATTGTCTGGATCACAGAAATGCTAATGCCACACATGTGGAAAAAAACACAAGGATTATAGTTTTACAAATAAATCTCTTTTAAAAGCAACTGGAAATGCCAGAGCCTATAGGTGACCTCGTCCTTCGGTGCAGACGTGAGCATGTTGGTATGAGCATGGTCTTACACACAGTTGGGGGCTTGGGGAGCAATTCAGAGACGTGTAGCCTACAAATAAAGACTTGGCTCGTGGGGACAGTCACATCTAGCTGTAGAGGTAAAACAAGAGGGCCTTGTCCTACGGTTGCCAAGAATTAGATTTCTTAACTAGATTAGCACCAATTTGAGCTCAGGGTGGAACCTCTTTTGAAAATGCATTTTGGGAATGTTTCCCAGTATTTTGGACTTGAAAGAAACCAAGCTAAGTAGAAAAGATGTCTATCTGAGGCAATAGCAGCTAAAAAGCTCCTTGGCTTTCAGGCCTTGAATTCAACTAAGAACTAGAAAAAGGATTAAGCTCAAGAAATATCAAACTTCATTTCTTAAAAAGGGTTCCTTGGTTAATTCATCCAGCATCATCAAACCACAGTCAAACTGATTCTGGATGCACAAATAAAATGGTCTATTCTTCCCAGCACAGGCTGCATGTAAAATCTAACTGGTACACATGCCTGCGTTTTCCCAGTGTATTTACAGGTAATAGGGAACAGGTCTCAGGAACCTAGGGTGTATATCCCGTCTTCTCCTTTTTCATGCCACTGGTTGAAGATTGGTTATGGAAGCCTCTTCTGTAGAGAAGCGTTGCTGCGGTGGGAGCTATTCATTCCCTCATTGAACCACTCAGTAAAAATTATTTGCACTTGTTCTTTGTCACAGGCACTGTCCTAGGCACTGGGACTCCTTCAGTAGAGCTTATAATTTGGGGAAAAGAGAGACAGGCAATGAGCAATCGCTGTAATAAATAAATCAATAGCTTGTCAGAAAGTGTTGAGTGCTATTTGCCATTTAGATTCTCCGGCAGACGACGACGATGATACCAACCAGAGATAATACTCAGCCGCCCTCCCCTACATCCTCAGTATGGGACCTGTTAGCTAATGGCTATTCATTTAATCCCACAATGCACAGGCAACTCCTCTTATCATCTACATTTTACAGATATGGCAATCAAGGCACAGAAAGGTTAATTTGCCTAAGATCATATTACAGTTTAATATGGGATTGTCTATTTAATAAACTTCTACATTGACCAGTCTCACCTCTAAGAGTTGTGAAGGAAACGCTCTCAACTGTCCAGGGCACTCGGTGCCAGCCAGGGGCACTTGGCATATTGACACAGCATTGAGTGGGGAGCAGGAACTGAGAGCACTCAGCATGGAATCAGGGAGAATGGAGAGTAGTCCTTCTATAAGGAGGAAAAAATAGACACATCCACCTCCAACAGTGGATCGGAGGATTATTTCTGTTTTCCTTCTTATCCCCAAATCCCCCCTTTGGTTATCACCATAGCGGGAATGGTGGAAGAGAGATAAAATGCAGAGATGATTATGGCAACAGCGATTTGGTTGGGGAGGCCACTGTAACTCCTATAACTAGGACAGGAGAATAAAGCCAGGCATTGGCTCTCAGCCTTCACCATGGCTGGGCTGTCAATTCTCTGGAATTTCATTCTAGTACTTTAGCATGTTAATGGTAATATCCCTGAGTTGCATTTTAATTTTCACCATCTCTCCCCACGTTTGTATTTACCCTAGACTGTTATATGCCTTGTGGTCATATCTTCCCTTTTAAGATTTTTCTGGGGCAAAGAAATGGGTTACAACTCATTCTATATAGATACTTGGTCAAGGACGCTAGACAAACTATTGTTTGAATTAGTTACTTCTGCATAGGGGCTAAACCACAAATGCAGATTGCTTTTGTACAAAAAGATCCTCTCTCTTCCTCTGCACCTATCACCACCAATTAGAAGTACTGAACTTCAATAGTTGGATGTCTTGAGTGCAGATAGCTCAAGTGGATGCTTATTTCTATTTTCCTGTAAGACTGGATTTCTTTGATCACTACAAATCACTACTTTTATTGAGCACTTACTATGTTGCAATGTACTTTGTAGACACCCTGTATGTGAGATCACCTTTTACCCTCATAACAGTAGTTACTGTTATTCAACAGATGGCAGAACAGAGACCAAGACAGAAAACATACCTTGCCAATCTCTCATCTTGGTTAGACCAAGATCTGTAGGACTTTGAAGCCTTCAAGCTCTACAGTTCTTTGTTAATTTACTTCTCAGACTCTCCTGACAGGGTTAGAATTTCAGACTGAGAGGTGATCTGATTCAATTCTTTGTTTTCTACATGACAAGTTGAGAGACTTGTGTAAGGACACAGTAAAGGTTGGTGGAACCATCTGGCCCAACGCAACTCAACAGAATTCCCACCCACATGTACGAGCCATGTATCAATTCTGCATTGAGGAAGTAGAAGGTGAGCTCTGGAATCTTAAAAATTATTTCAAGGTAAATATGGTGAGTTCATAAGTTTAGAGATCAAAGAAAGAAAGAATTCAGTATGATTTCCAATTAAAAGAGAAACAGGAATGGTCACCTGAAGTATGTTTGAGGGTAGACTGAAAAAAGAGAATTTGGGGGAGAAAAAGAAAAGCTCGTGTGAGTGTGAGAGTGTGTGTGTGTGTGTGTGTGTGAACACATTTAGCTTAACGTGACAGTGAAGTGGCCAAAAAAAAAAAAAAAAAATCTAATGAAATGATCAAGGATGTGGGAAAATCAAATGCCTGGGTGTGGCATGTTAGATACACAACTCTGCTTGCCTTGGGTGGTGGGGTAGTGTCAAGAGGGAGTCATTCCTTTTGTCTTTTCATTTTGTGCAAGCTAAAAATGCCTAGTGCCTAACTTCTAAAAGTTGATCTATGGTTTTATTTTACAGAAAAAATAGAACAAAATGTGTCTTCTTAATATCTGCATGGTTCCTACAAGAACCTAAATTACTAGTGGTGTAAAATGATCCTTCCAGGGTTTACTGCAAGCCAAAAAGTTCCCCTCAAAGTTTGATGAAAGGTAAGTACAAATTCTGTGACCACAGCTTTGCCTTTGGTTCCCAGGGATGATTTTCTGGGACCACATCCCAGAGGTGTCTGGACAAGGTGCTGGACTTTGCTGAAAGGCGAGTTTGCCGTCAGAGCCTCCTGCCTTCCGTTACAGCAGCTTCTGTCTCCTGAGAGCACACGATGGACACCCCATGCCCACACGGGCACTGCAGGCTGGTCACTACCCACTTCTGTGACTTACTCATCCTTCTCAACCAACAGGTCCATCCCTCAGCCCTTCTCTCCGTCCCTTCCCAAAGTATCGGTCCTGGACCTCACTGCCCTGCTCTCAACAATATTACAAGCTCATGTACACGGATATTGTCATCAGTTAAGTTCAGTGCTTCATTTTCTCAAAAACATCTGATTCCTTGTTCTACTGCTGCAGCATTTAAGTAGGATACACAATGCCTCACTTAGAATAAAACATCCTGGTATGCTAGCATTTGGGGCATTTTGGAAGATAGCATGCTTATAACTCTCTGACCCTAGCCGTCTTTCGCAAATCTGTACTTCCGTACAAGTTATTTCTTTTTCTGCTTAGAATGTCCTCACATTCCACCTTGTCCGTCTGGTGAAATTTCTGCTCACACTCATAACTGTTTCCAAACACGACCTCCTCCCAGAAAACCTCCTCTCACTCTTGAACTGTGTTAACACAGGAGCCCCTGGCCACAGAAAACTCTCGAGCATCTGAAACATGAATAGTTTAAAGTTAAGATGTGCTAAAACACACACCAGATATCGCTACAACTCAATATAAAAAATGTTCTCATCAATTGTTGTGTTGACTTCATGTTACAATCCCAATATTTTGGATATATTGGGCTAAAGAAACTATATTGTCAAAGTCAATTTCATCTGTTCTTTTTGCTTTGTTTCAAGTGACTAAGAGAAAATTTACAATAGCATATGTGGTTTGTGTTGGTGTCTTGGATTTCTATCAAGCGGCACAGCTCTAGAGTTCAGACCAGTGGAGGGAGCTGGAAAATGCGGCTGATTTGTGACTGTCCCTGAGTGTCTGTGGAATGGCACCTTAGACGTATACCAATATTATAGTCAAGATAATCGATGAAGAACAGCTATGTTAGATCTTTGATGGCTCATCAGGCAGTATTCATCTTTCATCAATTTTGCTAAAATTCGCATTCCCTCCCCAACCACCCCTACTCCTGGGGACAAAGAAGAAATAGCGTGGTCACTGAATGTAAAGAATGTAAAGTCTTTTGTTCAGTTGACCAGTCCCTGAGCAGATAAAGTGAAATATAATTCGGCTAAGTATAGACAACTGTGAGAGCAAAAGAAAAAAAAGAAAGAAAGGAAACTAACATCAGCTGTCACACACAGTGCTGAGTACTTTAACTGTAACCAGAATTTCCTGCACTTGATATAAAAAATGACCTCATCAATTGTTGTGTTGACTTCATGTTACAATCCCAATACTCAGGGGAACACGGCTTCTGAGGGATGTGTTGGGGGTGGGGAGGGAAAAGGAGCATCCATGGTCAAAACAGATCACAAAATGCTGGCGAAACAAAAATGGCCTGATTTCTTCATTGCAGGACTTTACGGAAACTTTAATATGTCATAAACTATGTGATAGTGCAAAAGGAAACATTGAATTCGATGTTTCTCAGCTTACTGACTACAGAATTCTCTTGAGAAATAACTATCAACATCCTTGATTGGTAAAGTTGTTACAATATCATTTAATCTGCACCTTACAGGGAGGAGACTGTGGCTTAAGAAGTTAACTGACTGGCCCAACATTTCAATGTTACACAAACCGGTTGGTGGCTGAGCCAAAATTTCAAATACAAGTTTATACCAGAGGAAGGAATTAAAGGTGGTCGGAAGAGGAAAACATCATCTGGAATTCACACTACATATAGAAATACACTTGAAAATGATGGAGTCACTGCAACCTGAGCTCACTGCCCTCGGGTCAGTCTCTGCTTCTCTGGATGAGAGACATATCCTCTTCTGAATTTCCCAGTACTCTTCCTTTGGATCTGAGAACATATACTTCATTTTTAGCTTTTTATACATACATAGCTTATCTCTGCAAATAGACTAGACTCTAGTCACTAGAGGCTCACTGTGGTATCACTTTGAACTAGGTGTCTTGCGTTCATTTGCGGCTGGATAGAACTTTCTCTGTTAATTACCAGCCTGTCCAGCTTAGCCATTGGTCTGTGGTATCTTTTCACAGCGTCTAAATTCTACAGAAACACTGGCTCTTAGTTCAGATACATCACGTGTTCGCCTTAGCTGCCAACCCGGTATAGAACAGCTGAGCACTGACTTACCTGTAAAATGCAACTCATGATATCAGATGCGATTTTTGCGTGGGGCGTGTCTTCGTCTTTCCCAGAGGGTCTCAGGTTGTGTTCTAAACAGGAGTCCCAGAGCCCCACGAGGGCCTTGGCGTGCTTTTCAATGGACTCTGTCTCCCTGATGGCTGTTGTGATTCTTGTGATACAAATTTCAACGACCGCCTGGTCATTGTTATTGGTTTGGTAATCCTGTTTAGGAAAACAAAAAAAATTTCGTGTTAAATAATACTCGAGAAAGGACAAAACATTAACTTGGTCTGTTGCAAAATGGGTTCGCCAAGCTGTGTGCTGAAGAGTGAGGGTGCAAAGCTAAGTACACTGGGACCTTTTTCACTGGAGATGGTGATCTGGTGGGAGAGGCAGATGTGCAAACGTGCTGAAATGCAGCTGGTTCCTCTTGTCACTGATAGACCAGGAGCAGTGAGAGTCCCAAGGAGCGTAACTATTCACTTGCAGGTAGCTTCAGTCTCCAGGCTACTTCACTTTCTAAGTGCATTACAGGTAGAAGTTTCTCTTAACTTTGACATTTTAGGATTTTTTTTTTGTGGGTGAATTATTTCATATCACCCTCTAATTCCCCCCATCTTTAGCATTTTCTGTCTTTCTAGACACAATAGAACATAGCATTTCATCTCTCCCCTTTTTACCAAACCCACTTTAGCTTTCCCCAGCCAGATTTTCCTCTGTGCCCTCAGATAGCTCATCATCTTTACTGAGAGGTAATAGGACCCTCCAAAACATATAAATGTGAAAAATAGGCCCATCACTTTAATTTGGAAAACTGGTCTGCCCATGTACTCCACATGGTGGGGTCATAAAACTGAAACCACGACAGGGCCACAAAGTGCTTAGAACCTGGCCTGGACATGTGCTGAAAGAGGTGCCAAGTAATGGGCGTCTCTGTCCAATGGCAAGCTCCAGCTCTAACAATCTCTCCTTCCTTCCTTCCTTCCTTCCTGCCTTCCTTCCTTCCTTCCTTCTTCCCTCCCTCCTTCTTTCTCTCTCTCCCCCTTCTTACTACTATAACTAACAGGCAGTAAACGTTTTGTACATGAAGTCCTCCCTACATTGCAAATTATTTATAGCTTAGATTTTCCAGAAGTGGAAATTTCTGAGACAAAGGACAGAAATACTTTCAAGGCTCATGAGACACACAGCTAAGCTGTGTTCCAGAAAAGCCTTACTAATTTAAACTTCCACCAGCTGGAATATCCTCACTGCACATTTGTACTCACAGAGTATTTTTAGCTTTTGCTAATTTTATCAGAGAAGAACTGCGTCTCATTGCTGTTTTACTTAGACATGGCCTTGACTACAAGTGAGGCCGAATATTTCTGCATGTTTATTGGTCATCTGTGATTTCCTTTTTGGGAACTACTCCCTGGATCTAATGTCTATAAGTCTATTTTTCTTTAGATGATGACTTCATTTTTTTTTTTTTGGTCTTCTTTGATGCAATATGTTTTTCTGTTAGCATATGAAGTCAACATTTGACTTCATAGATTGCAAATATGTCTCCATGTTTTATTATTTCTAAGGCTTTTTTTTTTCCTGCTATTCATTGAGATTTTAGGTAATCAAATCAGTTAATTGTTTGGCGTTTCATTGTTTTTTGTTTTTTTTTTTTCCCTCAAACTGGAAATTTAGGTTATTTAAATATTTAGTTTTAAGAACATAACACATGGTACAAAAATTGGAAAGATGCAAAGAAAATGCTTGCCGGAAAAAGTTAGTGTCCCTCTCAGCCCTGTTGTACCCCTCAACCCTTTTCCCCAGTGGAAAGCAGGCTCAGCAATTCCTTCTGTACTTTACGGAAGCGTTCTAAGAACACGCAGACACCATTCACACACTCTCCTGCTCTTTGTGTGTTACCTTTAACAGCTTTGCTTAAACTTCAAAAAAATTTTTTCCTTATTCAAAAGTTTAATAAAACCTCTATTTGTTCCAGATTAAAAAAAAAAAAAGCTTGACAAAACATTCAACATTTATTTTAGAAGTTCATCTTTTAGCTATCCACTTAGCTTTTAACTTTACCTGGTATTTATGGAGGTAAGTCAAGATGTACATTATTTTAAAAATAGCTAATTGGCTGGGTGCAGTCGTAGCACGCTGAGAGGCCAGGATGGTGAATTGCTTGAGCTCAGGAATTTGAGACCAGGCTGAGCAAGAGTGAGACCCCCAGCTCTACTAAGAATAGAAAAACTAGCCAGGTGTTATGGCAGTCACTTGTAGTTCCAGCTACGCAGGAGGCTGAGGCAGGAGGATTGCTTGAACCCAAGAGTTCAAGGTTGGTGTAAGCTATGGTGCTCCAGCACTCTATTGAGGGTGACAGAGTAAAACTCTGCCTCAAAATAAATAAATAAATAAATAAATAACACTGACCTAATTTTCCCACCATCATTTATTGAAGAATTCATTTCTCAGTAATTGTTTTATACATTTTGAAGGCTGTCTTTTCTATTTGTGTGTGCCATTTCTCAATTCTTTCACAATACCAATTTTGCCACTTTCCTTATGTAAGCGCCATAAAATTTTAAAGGTGTATTTCCTAGTGTATTTTATGTCTTTTGTTGTTGCTGTTAACATAAGCTTTGTGTTTTTGTGGTTCTCATTAGAACTTTTAGTTGCTGTTGATTAAATGAAACTATTGCTTTTGTATTTATTTTGTACCCAGCTGTTTAGCTCAACTACTCTTAATTGCAATGAATTTTCAGATCATTCCCTTGGGTTTTCTAAAAAATATATCTGTATTTTAAGCAACATTCTGAGATCTATAGCTTTTACATATTTCATGGCTTCTTATCCCAGCTAGAATTTTCTAAGCTATTCCACAGAAAGTTGGAGTAAGAATGCTTGTTTAGTTCCTGGTTTTAATTCCTGAGTTTTGATATAAACTTTTGTCAAATTTGTACATCAAAAATTTGACGTAAGTATAATATCAAATTCAAAAATAAGAAAATACACCGCAGTGTTTCATTCAGAACCCCCCATTTCCAGCAATTGGCGTGTTTCTGGTGATTAGACCACTTTTCAGAAACCACTCTCAGGTTCTGGGCCTCAACTTTCTGGCACCTCCCTAATGGGCCAGGAGGGAAATCAAGAACAACAGCTCCTGAAGCTCTGGCATGTCTTTTTAAATCAGTCCTCATAATCTATAATTTTCTGAATAATGATTTCATTCCCATGACATTTAATTGAATGTAAAATTATTGCAGTAATGTAAAATGTTATAATACACTATATATTGCTGTTTTTATTTCCTTTGTGTGATGTTTCCAATTTGAAGTAGAAACATAAAACAGTGCTCTCATTTCCTCCATATCATTTTGTTATTAAAATGTATTAATAAATAAGGTAATTAAAAAAATAAGAAAATACAGTAAATTATTTAAAGCATTTATAATGCATCACTTTCTATTTCAAAGTTTATATATTTGATTTAATTTGTCTAGTAAGCATTATGTAGGCTTTTTGGGTGAAATCGATATTTTATAATGTGCAATATTAAAGAAGGGTCAATCTACTACTTTAGTGAGCTTAAAATAAAAATTAAAAAATGGATAGTAAATTTCATTAAATGCTTTCCTAGCATCTATAGCTATAACATTTTTGTCCATAGATCTATCTACATGTTAAATTATAAAAACAAATTTCCCAATATTAGTTAACTTTTCATTCCTGGAATATATCTTACTAGAGTCTGGGAAATAATTTTTTAATGTGATGCTGAATTTCATTTTTAATATTTTATTTACAATTTTTGCATCTATATTTGGTCTTTATGTTTGTCAAGCTTCATATCAATTTTATGCTAATTTCATAAAAGGATTTTGGAAGATTTGCACTCTCTGTAATCTCATTTATTATTTGACCTTAACATGTCACAACCCAAGACAAGTGAATTAAAATTTCCTGCAGCTAATGTGTCTATCTGTTTTTTCCTGGTATCCCCTGGAATTATTGGTTTATAAATGTTGCTATGTAATTTAATGTCTAGATAAGTGTTATAACTCTTGTGAACTGAATTCTTTGGCATAAAAAGTGCCTTTTTGTTATCTTTAATACTTCTTGGCATCATTTTTTTCTTGTCTGATCTAAAGATCGTGATTCATGTTTTGGTTTGCATTTGCCTAAAGTTCATGTTTTGGTTTGCACTTGCCTCACATCATTTGCCTATTTTATTCTTATTTAAAATTTCTTTTACAGCCTATGTTGCATAAAATAAATAGATGTTAACCCTTTTGATATCACTTTGTAGAAAACAATTTAGTAGTCATCATTCAATGATTTTTCATAGACAAAAATATGCCTACTACATAAGTACACAAAAATAACAAGGAAGTACTTAATCATCTGATTCCAAAACGTTCTATTATAATCAACAATTGTAGCATGGGGATACACACAAACGCCACAGATTTTCACTTGAGAACAGAGGGTCCTCTCTTACAAAACTAGTAGGCAAACTGCTTCTCAGAATTTTCAGCAAATTCTGGGTTTTATTAGCATTGATTTTCTACCTTGAAGTATCATTTCTTGTGCTCTATCTGGTAATTTGACATGGTGCCAAATAAATCCCCCAAACAAAACAAAAAACCCAAAACCAAAACCAAAACCAAACAAAAAAAGCCAAACCAAACACAAGCAAAAACAACCCAGCCTATATATTAGGGTTAGATATATGACATGGTTTTGTTGTAAGCATCAAAATGATTTACTTTAAACTGAACTATTAACATGAGAAGTAAATCATTGTTTAAGTTTCCATCTTATTTTGTATTGCCTAAATCATTTTATTGAACATGTCTCTTGTTTGCTTGATATGCCTTGTAATTCAATCTAAAAGTCTTTTTAAAAAAAAAATAGGTGAGTTTTTGCTCATTTACATGAAGTGACAAGAGAGATATTTTTGACTTTAAATGTGTTATATTACGCTTTTTATTTTTTTTAAGTTTTGACGTTCAAACATTTTATGAGGAAGCGGTACATCCTGGCTCCAGACACAAGCATGGCCAGATGGCACACCTAAGCTGCGTGAGCAGGTGACTCAGACTACCATGTCATTTACCACTACAGAAATGACATCTTACATTCAGGTGACACCTAACAGCCACATGCAGGGTTCCCTTATGACTAACTGGCAAAGGGAGAAAGTGTCTGAAGGTGTTTCTTGATGAATTGGTTGGGTATGTAGGTGTGAGAAAAAATTGAATTCTGATACAGAATACTCAGGCGTGTAAAAGACGGGAGTGAGGGAACATCCTCTCAGTGGGCAGAGCTACGGCCCGTGCACCTTTGTGTGGACAAAGCAATGTACAGTTAAGAGCTAAGAATTACAGGCAGTGGTAGAAGGCTTGGCTGAATGGACAAGGGTCTGAGAAAAGAACGGTGGAGAAATCAGAGATAAGAAACTGAGGGAGCATGGCTAGATGCGTGGCATTGGGCACAAAGTGTAAACATCTCTTTTATTGCACTTGAATGCCCAGAACAGCATTCACCACAGAAGCAGCACTGAAAATCAAAGTAGATAGAATGACTGAGCCGTGATGCAGCCTCTGTCATCGGCCACCCCAGTGTGACACGGAAGGTGTGTAAATGGAGTAACTACGGTGAGGGGTAGAAGCTGTGCATCACCCAACACCCCTTGATGTGAAGTCTGCTGAGCCCCCAGAGTGGGACCGTCCCTCAAGGAAACCAATCAATCATAGAGATGTTTGATCCTATCCCTAACTTCCTTGTAAATTTCCTCAGGACAAGCAATCGAGCAGCATCTCAGAGAAGCTATTTCCCATGGGATGAACTTACTATTCAAAGCAAATGGTTTCAAGCGGTGCTGGGGTGGACGATGGTGGACACTAGTACACAGCCCAAATCCCCCTCCAAGACAGGGGCTCTCATTTCCTCAGCTGCTTGTTTATAGCCAAGTCTGCCTGCAGAAACTTTCCTGGTTAAAGGGAATGGTCCCATTAATGTTTTCTTCTCTTGGGAGAGCCTGCATCTAATGACTAGTCCAGGTGGGGATGTGAAGGCCTGTGCACCTGTCTTAGAATGGTTCCGAAGGGTCACTGCAGTTCCAGAGCTCCCTCTGAGATTGCTGGAGGACTACACCTTGCATCACAGTTCAACTTCTCTCTCTGCCCAATTCTGCTTCATCCACTCCCCAGCAGAACAGGTTGTTTCTCAGAGCACTCCCCTATAGATTTCCTACATTTTCATCACCACTTCATAGTCTGTTCTCCTGAGAGCCCAATTACAAGAGAGTTTAGGTAGATGATATTGAGAAACCTAGTAAATCATATCCAGATCATAGTTTTTAACAGCAAATGGCAAAGAGATGTTCCTTTGGGTGAAACAAACTTTAATAAAAGCTGAAGGTACAACTCAATGAGCACACAGGACACACATCTGTGTCTTGTTTATGAACGCCAAGACTCAATTTCCATGCTAGGGAAGTATTGGATGAGCAGAGAATTTTAAAAGAGCCTTTGGAATGAGGCTGGTATGTGCAGAATAATGTCAGTGGATTGTCAAACATAGGAATATAGTCTATGATTTCTAACTAGAAAAGTAAGCAGCTGCCCATAAGGATAAATGACTTCACACTGCTCATAACTGTCACTAATATAACAATACATTAGGTATAAAGTATATCAGTTATGAATGTTAATATGATTGTGAACCTTTTAAAGCTAAGACATTTTTATTCTATAGCAGTTTATTAAAAAGTAAAGAGATTTTGTAACTGAAAAATTGTTATGTATTTAAATCTCATATACAATATAAAGGAAAAATATTCTCCAAAAGGAAAACTTCCTTTGAAAAAGGGGAAAAATCTGAATAACCAGCAAACTGCTTCCTTTAATAAATATTGAAAAAGACAAAAAAAAAAAAAAAACAAAACTTTTAAGCCTTTTCCAGTTATGTAATTGAATGCTTTAAAGAGTTTTGGTGAAGGATCAGCTTTGTAATTCTAGGTTTTCTGATCTACATTCAAGAAAACATCCTATTCTTAGGAAATATGTATGTGAGTGTGCATGCATTTATGTTTGAGCTCACCACCGGGCCAGTGCCTCTGCTTATTCAAATGAGCAGCCTCTAAGAACCAGAGCTATTTAATGTCAAACCTGCCAAACCATGTTTAGAGAGTCTTCTCCCAGTGATGTGGTCATTACCCATTTGAAAGCACAGTAGAACTTCTATAGTTTACCACCTCCCCCCTACATTGACCACTTCCTTAAATTGACCTGATTTTCACAGACTGGACATGCACCACATGTACTTATCAGTACAGTAGGCCTCGTTCTTTATGTTGACCACCTCCGTATATAGACCAGTTTGTTGCAGTCCCTTGGGTAGTCAACTTATAGAGGATCTACTATAATTTATCCTAAAGTGGTAAGGATGTCAAATCGGAGAAGTAGAACAATGAAAAAAGCCACAAATCACGCTGTCCCAGGCCCAGTTATCAGGATGGTTCATTCTCACTCAGCCACAGATGCTTCACTCCAGGTCAGCATCCATTAACCTTTTAAGTGAAAATAGTCTCAGATAATGGTGGAGACTTAAGGGTTAAGAACATGGACGGCGTCAGGCTGCCCATACTCATAGGTTCTGCTTTCACCAGCTCTGCAATCTCAAGCAAGATCTCATCTCTCTGTGTCGCAATTTCCTAACGTTTCAAATCGGGATGTTGTTAATACCTACCTTCTAGAATTGTTGTAAGGATTAAATGAATTAATATAAGAAAAGGATTTACAATAAAGTCTAACACAATGGTTCTCAACCTTCCTAATGCCGTGACCCTTTAATACAGTTCCTGTGGGTGGTGACCCATGCGTTGAGAACCGTTGGTCTAAGACATAGTAAGCAGAGATAAATGCCAGCTACTATTTTATTATATCCATTAAGGATATCAGAACTTAAAAGCCAGCCGTGGGTTTAGAACAAAAAATGAGTTGCTCATATTTTCTTGTGTGGTTGATATTTTTATATATTTATTTTGCAACCACTAATAATGTACAAGACAAAGACCACATAGTTATTACTTTCTTATAGTCATATTCAGCATTGGCACCCATACTAATAATCCTGTATATTTGCATCACTATTTTTGCTTTTAAAAGCACACACATATATATTCTGCCATTCATTCTATTACTCCAAGAATCTCCAAAACCAAGATACTAATAACAAAAACAGTGAGTCGCCTCAGAGTTGATAATATTACTGGGATTCTTCATAGAAACAACCACAAAATCACTTTGTTGGGTAATACATCCAGGCTGTTTAATATTCATACAAGCAAAGTCCTATTTAAACTCAAATTAAAAATTTCAAATTATAAAACACTCACAAAAATATACCAATAGGAGCACATGTCAGCAGAGTAAACCCAGAGAAGATTCCATATGTTAAAACTTCAGGTAATAGAATTATTGACCTCAGCTTATGAGATTACATCTTCAAGAAAATTCAATGAATAAAGAAAAGTTCTTTTTATGGAAAACAAACACAAAGTCACTTTTAAAAGAACCCCAAAGGTGTTTTTTGTAGTGAAATGTCTGTAAATGAAAAACTCAACAGATAGATAAAACAGTGAATAAGTTATAAAGGAAGAGAAGAGTCAATGGATTGGAAGACAGAGCTGAGGAAATGAAAAAGAATGTCTCACATAGAAATGGAAAACACACAACAAAATCAAGAAACATAAAGGATAAAATAGGACAGACCATCAAGGACATGAGGGCAATGTACAGAATATTGCTGGAACATTGCATGTGCTCAATAACTGTTTGTTGAATGTACAAGTGAGTGAATAAATAGGATTTCTAAAAGGAGAGATCAGATAGAGAAGGTAGCATTTGAGATAATGTTTAAGAACTGTCCAAAATGGATAAAAATAAAACCTCGAACTCACAAGACACAGTGAGGACTGAGTAGGAACATACAAGTAAAATCACATCTAGACACTTGATAGTGAAACCACTGAGGTCCCTGCCCCCAACCGTGTTACCCACGTAGAATGCACATCCTTATTTTTTTCCTTAAAAATTTGGGCAAAATGTGTGCATTATACACAGTAACATACAGTAAATTGACAGCAGATCTCATAACAGCCATAATCAGAAGTACTGAGAAATGAAATTTCTGCTAGTCTAGAAATCTATATCCAGGTAACTATTCAAAATTAGGGGGAAAAATAAGGACTTTTTCGGAAAGATAAACATTGAGAGAGTTTATCATTACCAGAACATCACTGAGGAACTTCACCTCATTTTTTTTTTTAAATGAGGTCTCACTATGTTGCCCAGGCTGGTGTGCAGTGGCTACTCACAGGCATAATCATAGCACATTGCAGCCTTGAACTCCTGGCCTCAAGCCATCTTCCTGACACAGCCTCCCACATAGCTGGGACTATAGTCATATGCCATTGCTGAGGGACTTTTAAAATATATACTTTAGAAAATAAGAACTTGGATTCAGGGGGAGAAAACAGAAAGACAGTGAATAGATGAAAGGTGAAAAAGAAGCAGGAAAGTAATAGGCAATTCAAGTAAGCATTGAGTGTATATGTTTAAAAAATTTAAGGCTATTAAGGTGAATAAGAGTGCTGGCTAATAACATCTGGGTTGGGCATTAAAGTCTTCTCAGATCATTCTAGTAATAGGAGGAGAATAGAGAGCCTGAATAACTTCAGACAGAATTGCATAATTAATCAAATGTAATAAGGTATCAATGATAAGATCAGCCATTATTTCATGTACCATGAACAAAGAGAAAAAGAAAGCCAATTAAATTGTGAGTGGCATCATGCCTTAAAGAGGTCCTACGTTAGACACGAATTGATCGTACTAAGCTCTCATTTCTTTGAATTGTTTTTCATTTATTTCAAGGGAATTGTCCATTTCTCCTGCGGTCAGTTGTATTACTTATGAGAATAATGCAACTATTATATATCGTAGTATAATAGGTAATCCTTTACCGATACCTTAGTAATGAAACATATAATTTTTTAAAGTTCCATCATGTTCTCAGTTAATGCCTTTGTAAGGAAATATGGTGTTTGCTGTCATTCCTTGATTGACTGATGTAAAATGTATATAGCCTGATACTGTCTTTCCATGCCTTTCTGCATACACAGTTTGTGTTTCGTGTTGAATTATCATCTAGTTGTTTTGAAAACATTTTAAATGGATATTTAACCCAACACTGGTAGGAACAACAATGCATCTAAGTCAACTGGAATGATAACAAAATAAGGAGCAGTGTGACAAGTGCAGGCAGTGACAACTATTATGCCTACTCTCTGGCCAACAGCAATCAGAAGACTGCCATCAAATTAAAACATATATTTATTTCAGGAATATTAATGTATAAGAAATATCTATTTTAGAATTGATGATATATTTTGACTATTTGCTAAAATGTTAAAGACCACTACATTAAAAGAATAAAAATAAAATGTGCAATCTTAGAACCCCTAGGTTCTATAGAGATGGTAAATAAAATAATAAAAAACTTCATCAAAAATTGCAGAAAAGAAGAGAAATGTAAAAAATTCAAGGACTACAGTAGAAGCTCCATAGTTGACCACCTCCCTACATTGACCACTTCCTTAAGTTGACTTAAACTTCATAGACCAGACGTGCACCACATGTAGGTGTCAGTAGAGTAGGCCTAGTTCCTTATGTTGACCACCTCTGTCATCAGTTTGTTATAGCCCCTATTCTACTATATAACACATAAAATAAAGTGAAGAATTGCATCTCAATATGTCACTTATCACAATAAATGTCAGTTGACTAAATTTATAATTAATAGACACTGGAGTTATTTTAAAAATAGGCTTAAATATTGTTTACAAATTATATTTAAGTCATAATGACAGAAGGGTAAAAGTAAAAAGACAGAAAAAGAGAAATCAGGTCAGTGGTACCCCAAAGAAAATAGGGAAAAACTTATTAAGAATAAAGATGCTCAGTAGTATATGCTAATAAAACAAAAAGTCCTCCAAGAAAGAAAAGGTAATTCTGGACTCATGCATACATAGTGAAAAAGCCTCCAAATTTAAAATGCAAACTTGATAAAATTATAAGAAATCAACAAATCCAAAATGATGAAAGAAGTGTAAAAAAAATCTCTCGGTAACTGACAGTCCAAGACACAAACTTATTAAAGACATAGAAAATTTGAACAACATCAATAGTTCTTAAATCAACATATGATTTATAAGACACCAAATAATTAGAGAACACATTTTTTTTTTTTGAGACAGAGTCTAACTATGTCACCCTTGATAGAGTGCCATGGAGTCACAGCTCACAGCAACCTCAAACTCTTGGGCTGAAGCGATTCTCTTGCCTCAGCCTCCCAAGTAGCTGGGACTACAGGTGCCCACCACAATGCCCGGCTATTTTTTGTTGCAGTTGTCATTGTTGTTTAGCTGGCCCAGGCTGGATTCAAACCTGCCACCCTCAGTGTATGTGACTGGAGCCATAACCATTGTGCTAGGAACGCTGAGCCCAATTTCTTTTTTTTTTTTAAGAATGCAATTTCTAAAGTCAAACTCTGGGCTTGATTCTTGACTCTACTACTTACTCTACTTACTAGCTCAGTAACTTTGGACAAGTTATGTTATTAACCTCTCTGTGCCTCAGTTTCCTCATTGATAAAAAAGAATATTAGTTATAATCTCACCAAATAAATATAAAATACTTATGAATTTAACTGGAGACGTACAACATTCTTTACAAAATTACAAAACTTCATTGAAAGATATTTAAGAATAACTAAATAAATGAGAAGAAATACAATGTCTACAGATAAGAAGATAGTACATTGTGATGTTAATTTTCTCTAAGTCAATCTAGGGCTATGATAGCATCCACTTAAGACAATTACAGAATTATTCATAAAAGTTGAGGAACCTAATATAGAATTATTAAAGAACAAAAACAAAAAATGTAAGCAATTTTTAAAATGGGGATATTGTCCTACCAGATACCAACACTTGTTATAAAGTAAGAGGCAAGCTACACATTAGAAGGAAAGATGTACAACTTAGCTACGTGAAGGAAAAATGTAAGACTATAGAAAACACTCCAAGTTAATATGAAAAGGTTTTAAAACACAATAGAAAAGGAAAAGAGAGTAACAATAGGCAGTTGACTGAGGAGGAAACCAAGAGGCAAATAACAAATTAATATACGAAAAAACAGACAATTTCATTAATAATGAGAGAAGTACACATTGAAAAAACAATTACAGGCTGGAGGCAGTGGCTCATTCCTATAATCCTAGCACTCTTGGGAGGCTGAAGTGAGAGGGATTGCCTGAGCTCAGGAGTTCAAGACCTCCCTGAGCAAGAGCAAGAGCAAGACATCTAGACTTCTCTACTAAAAACAGAAAAACTAGCTGTCAGTGCCTGTAGTCCTAGCCTTTTGGGAGACTGAGTCAGGAGGATTGTTTGAGCCCAGGAATTTGAGGTTGCTGTGAGCTAGGCTGATGCAACAGCACATTAGCCTGGGGCAACAGAGTGAGACTCTGTCTCAGAAAAAAACAACTACATGCTGCCTCACTTACAGTGAAAAAAAAAAAATCCCTTAAGATTTGATAAAAAATTGGCTTCGCACCTGTGGCTCAACAGGCTAAGGCGCCAGCCACGTACACCTGAGCTGGTGGGTTCGAATCCAGCCTGGGCCGGCCAAACAACAATGACGGCTGCAACCAAAAAATAGCCAGGGGTTGTGGAGGGTGCCTGTAGTCCCAGCTACTTGTGAGGAGGAGGCAGGAGACTCGTTTGAACCCAGGAATTGGAGGTTCCTGTGAGCTGTGATGCCACGGCACTCTGTCCAGGGTGACAGCTTGAGGCTCTGTCTCAAAAAGAAAAAAAAAAAAGATTTGATAAAAACAAGCATTGGGGAGGATATAAAGTAACTGGGATTTTTGTACAATGCTGATCAGAAGGTAGGAGGTACATCATAAAGTTGGAAGCACTTGTTTCACTGTTAATTGTGCACTTTAGAGATACCCATGTGCCAAAATTTCCTATGACAAGAATGCCTATTAGAGCACTCTTTAAATAATGAATGTCAATCTAAACAATAATGGGTATATTGTGGCCTATTTGTAAATGGAATACTCTGTCCCAATAAAAATAAATGAATTGGAACTACACCTACTGACATGAATAAATCTTCAAAACACAACATTGAGCCTAAGGACAGCATTTATATAAAGTTTAAAAACATGAAATACAATTCTTCAAATAATTTTTGGACCATGAATATGTAGCAAGAACAAAAACAAAAACCAAACAATTATGCATGGATAAATACCACATCAGGATATGGGTTACCTTGGAAACCATAAGAAAAGAGAATTAGATTAGAGAGACATGCATGGATTTTCAACTGTACCTAACTTCTTAAATTGGGTAATTCTGCGAGCCTAAGATTTTTCATTGTTTAACAAACATTAAAGAGAAATGAAAGGGGGGTGGATCATTCGGTCTTGGGACAAACATCCGTAGGTAGGCAGGAGAAGCGGATGAGTGGGTGAGGGGAAAATCTTACTTGAAGTAGCCTGGGAGGAAAGCCAAGTTAGTATAAGAAATGATGATTGGACGAAGGTAATCTAGACGGGACTTGAAATGAAAAGGCAGGACTGAAAGGCATCTGTGGAAACTTGGAGAGAATTTTGAATGAGGACTCACATTTTCAAAACAAAACACAGGACAAAATATTTTACAGCAGCGTTTTGGAGTAACTTTTGGTGGAAAGAGAGGGTATAGACTGCAGAGTAGAAGTTACCAAGGTTCAATTACTTTGTGAGTGACTTTGGGAGGTATTGGAGGCTTACTTGCCAAATTTTCAGATTCCACAAAGATTGACACTGCTAAGTAACATCCTGGACAGAATCCTGATGCTTAAGGGGTATGAATATGCTGGCTATAAAGGCGTAAAGACAGCTATAAAGGCGTAACCACTATGTGTGCAGTGGTTTAAAATGTGTCACAATACACTTCAAATTTTTAAAATTATCTAGTTACAAGTTTTGATTCAACACAAGGATCTTAGCAGTGTCACAGGATAAATGTGGATAACTGTGTAATGTTACTATTAAAAAGAAATTTTAGAAACAGAGTATCTGACTAGTATCTGTAATTGCTCTAAGCAATTGGTCCCAGGACTGGACAATGATAAATTACAATATGAACTTTGGAACATTGCAGAGGAGGGTGACCAGGACACTGGGAGTGCTTCAGAATGACAATGTGGCATTCTCAAACAAGGTCAAAACTAGGCTGCCCTGGGTAGATTAAATGAATAAAATCCACTTGGATGGGTGGGATCAGCCAGCTACGGGCCTAAATTGAGGCCGTATGTGCTCATGAGTGACTCTGCAGGCGAGCGAGAGGTAATTTCAGGGAGGAAGTGCTGGAATGTGCCTGTAATAGAGGAGGGGACACCTAATCAATAACCATATTTCCTATCTAGAGAAAGATTGGGTAAATACACTTGGGGAGAACAGCATGAAACGCACAGGAATTCTGATCCAAGCATGTTATAATTTTCATTATAAATCCATGAATAAGCACCACATTCTGTATTTCCAAGTGCTGCATTTGTATAGCACGATATGGGGAGTGTTTCTCAGTGTACTGGCAGAATTGAGTTTTCCACACCTGGGGATGGGAGGCCCTCACGGGACGTGGTGTAACCTTTCCCTGACACAGGCCCCTCCTCTGTTGTAGAAAAACCCAAGGATGCTAAGGATGTTTAGCTGGTAAGAGCGAGCCCAGAGGTGAAGTGTGGTGTTTATCTTCCAAGTTTTAAAGTTTTTCTTACAGCATCCGAGGTCAGACCCTTCTGATTATTGGGGGCAAAGAACAAGAACGAGGGGCAGAAAGTACAAAGGGCAGGCTCCCGCCTGTTTAAAAGGAGGAACATATTAACCACTTAAACTTCCAACAGCGGAACGGCTATCTCTTTGATCGGCAACAACAGGAAAAGTCTGGATAACGCTGGCCCAAATAATAATTAAAAGATATGAGGTGGCTCACAAGTTTGATAGAAAAGCTGAACGACCTAGTTTTAGAAGGGGCTGTGAGCAAGGCAGCTACCATGATAGAGGGGCAGGAAAAAAAAATAACTGTTTCTCTGAGGCACTATCATCATGATAAACCACCTCTGCTGATTTCTTTCTTAGAATTGCTGGGAGAAAAAAATCTCATGGCAAGTTTGTGTAGGCGTCTCACTCCTCTCTTCCTCTTCCCCTGGCAGGACAGGGTACAGAGCCATCCACAGCAGGAAAATTTAATGCAGGTCTCACCAAGCCTGTGCAATAGAATAAGGCATCTGCTAAAGGGAAATTGAGGAGCTGGAGAAAATAGAAACCTAATATATCCGCATCATTGCCAGAGCAAAAGAAGAGGCTACCTCTCTGTCAGCAGTCCTATGGGGCGGGGGATTTCTGTGCTAGCAGGAAGTTGGAAAAAGCGATTTAAAAGGCCTCTTCCTGTTTTACGTTCCTAAGGAGGAATTGAGACGTGGCATTGATTGCTGAGCTCCAAGAATGAAGAACTGGGCCTGGATCCGAGAGAAGCCTGGGGCCCAGCGAACCTGAAAGTAAGCTGTAGGGTGGGCGTGGTGGCTCAGTGTACCAATCAGAAAAGGAAGCTAAGGAGCTGCGGGTGTTGGTCACTCAAACTCAATGTATCTAAATTAGAAGTCACCTTCTGTCTTCGACTCCAAGCCATGGTTGCAGATAGAGAAATGGAAGAAGCAAGATGTGATAGAAGTTAGCAGAGGAAAAAGACACATGAATTCCTGGCTGTCAGGACTTACTGGCCAAGTGGGAAGCTGATTGGAGGGTGTAAGGGGGGAACGATGCTCCTCATGACAGCCAACCTGCCAGCCTGAATAGTTAACCAGAGCCAACATACGATAGAAATCACCAGTTCTGGACTGAATATGACTGGGAGCTATGAGGCAAAATAATTAGTGAAGGAAACAAAAGAAATCCCTGGCCACTAGTGACCTCTAGTGGAAATAGGTTTTAGAGAACTTATTATTATTCTTTCTATTAGGAAGATGAAAATCAGTGGCCTATGCCAGCCACTTTATTTGCAAAAGAGTGTGAAGGAAAGGGTTGCTGGGAACAGCACAAAAATCCTACCCAGAAGGTAGAAATGCACCAGAAAAATTTGTATTTTGTGTCTAAGTTGATTATATTCTGGAAAAAATGTAGACACCTAACTCTGTTGTAGAAGATTACCTGAGAAAAGAAGCGTGTTTGGGCAATGACTTCATTGGTCACAAGGGGAATTTGGCATGTGGACAGCAGCCACCAAAATAACATACAAACAGTTTTCAAGAGGAGGCTGTGCTGGTTGCCAGGATGCCTTTTAAACACCTCTTCTCTGTAACAGAGAAGAGAGCTGTTATCTCAGAAATACGTACACATTTGCCAATTCAGTATTTTATGGCTTGGGTCCCACCAATTTCCTTTCCCTGGCTGGTGTCTGTGCCAAGTGTTGGCAAACGCTGTTGAGCTGGGAGGATGTAAGAAGATGCCTGGTGGCCAAGGGCTTTGAAGTGGAACGGGTCTCAGGGAGGGTCTAAGTGCAGCCAGGAAGGTCAACATCAAACCATGCTGGGCACTCCACATCCAGGCCCTTGGGGACGTGCTTTCAGAGTACATAATCTTGACATTGAGGAGAAGTGAGGAACAGGAGGACTGATGGAGGTTTTAAATCCGTCTGATCATACTGGGGACTAATAATGGTGCATGCAATTAAATGAAGGAGAGGATAGAAAAAGCAGCAGTGAAGAGATAAAAAATAGAGGCAATACAGAAGGAAATAGAATCAGCATTATCAGGCCCTGGGCAACTGTCACTTCTGGCAGCAGAGCGATCTCGTCGTCCTTGTCTCACATTACCTGTGTGGCAGGAGGTGTCATCTTGCCATCTTTCATTATTCAGCCTCCACCACACACCCTGCTCTGCTTACTGATGCTCTTGTGCAGCTTGGCAGGTCTGTTTCCCTGAATTCGCTCTTTCCTCTTTGTGTCATTCCAAGGATGTAAAAACAATCCCTCATAATAGTTTTGTGAGAATTCCATTCTGGCCTGCAATTTCCAGAGCTCTGGTCTCTGCGAGTGAGCACAGGAAGCCTAACTGGCCCCTGAGCCCACAACTTCCCTGATGTTATTTCTTAGACGTCAAAATAAACCACAGAGTAAAGAGAGACCACGTGAGTTGGCCTTCCTCTGTGCCCTGCAAGGGTCCCTTCGCCAGGATGTACATGGATACCTCGAGGACAGGTCACTTCGGGAAGCCACTCTACAAACCAGTATACTTACCGAAGATGAGCTAATTATTTTAATTTGCTCCAAAGCTTCTGTTAGGCTGTCTTCAATCTCAGAGTCATCTAAGGAGAAAAGGTCCCCAGCTCGTGAAAGATCTTTTTGTCCCAAAACAAGTCGGAACAGTTGATGCATGATGTGGAGGGCTGTAGTGGTCGACTTTCTACTGATCCAGGCCCATGCGTTTTAGTTATCAGAGGTCAGCAGGGCAGAAACATTCAGCAGGAGGCACACTGTGTATTCCATGAAAGGTCATTTTTCTCCAGACTTTGAGGTCTCCACTGTCACCCTCTGCAAGGGAAACAAATGACGTAATATAGCCGTTGGCAGGATGGCACGAGCTCAGAATGTGAACTTGGTCTCCAGCAGAGAGAGAACAACAGCAAAAAAGACACTTGGAAACGTGTTCGCAGAGTAACAGATCCTGACTTGATGAACTTCAGATGAGCTCTTTCCTTATTTTTGCCTCCCATCAAAAATCATTAGACTTCTTCAGAATTTAATTTGAACCTTTAAAAGCTGCACGAGCCCCATGCTTATTTTTCTCATGGATAAGCAGCAAACACGCCCCATACTTGCTAGATTTCCTCCAAACAGACTCTCATGGAAAGCACATAGAAAGGCAGAATGAAGGGGAAGAAAGAAGATAGGAAACATGTTTTAGAGCCACTGCTTGGGGCTTTTCCAGAACTTTTCTTTCTTTCTAGAACCTGGTCATGGACAGCAGAGCTTGTCCTCCTGGCTGGACCACTTTGCTATGTCGGCAACAGAATCCACTCCCACCCCCACCCCCCGCCAAGTCCAGAAAGTGATCTTGATACTTACACTATTTCTATTTACTCTGTCCTGAAGTAGCAATGAACTAAAGGACACCGGCTAGAAATAAGGAATTAGACAAATCTCTGCTGAACACGGACATGAACTTGAACTCAAACACTGAAATTGAATGTTATAGCTTTGACGTGCAGGCTAAGGAAGAGAGCTTCGAGATCAGGAAATCCTCCCTCTATTCCCACAATTGAAATAATAAAGTTCCACTGTGTTCCTCATCCAATTAACAGTCCGCAGAGAATAGGGCGATGGCACAAATTAGATATCTGGTTATTCTCATCAGCTCCCTTCTGGGCCTAATAAAATCACAGACCATTTGCACTGGTAGAGACCACTATAATCATTTAATGGTCAGGGAGGTTTAATCACTTCCCCAAGGCCCCATAGTAGCTGTGGCAAGAGGATCATCTCCTGATTTCAGGCCTGTGGGCTTTCCTAAGAATTTATAGTGGAGTTAAAATTACCTTATTGATGGAAGTAACTTAAAAATGCAGCTGCGTGCTCATATAGTAAGAATCGAGAGTTAGTTATTTATATGAGCAATAGGCACTTCTGCCTAGCATTTCAGTCTGAATGTGCTCACCAGCATGTGTGTGGAAAGAGGAAGGGGAGCCTGGTGTTCCCTTGAGTAGTTTCAGGCCTCTGTTCTGAGCTATAGCTGTGCTGAATGCAATCTTAATTTATCTTTTATAAAGGGGTACATAATTTTCAAATTTAAGGGTGCACACCCGCCATGCAACATGGTCTCTAAACACAAGCTAAATTTTTCATCAGGGACTCAACTAAACAGCTTATCTGCAGTATTACAAATGTTAAGTCCGAGGGGTCATTTTAGGGGTTTCAAGGGCAGTGTTGCCTAATAGCAGTTTTTGTACCATCTACAAGCTTTTGTAAAAAGATGGCTGACATTTACATACCCATGTCCTCGTGCCAGGGGTAAATATTTTGCAAATGGTAACTCATTTAATCTTTGGAATAACTATATGAAAATATATCACCCACATTTTATAAGCGAGGATCCTGAGGCAGTTTAAACAACTTGCAAAAGCCGCATGGCTAGGAAGCTGCTTTGAATGCAGCGTCAGGCTCTAAGTTCATAACCACTTTCCATTCGGGCTCCATGTAAAATGCGAGGCAAGTCCTCGGGGCATTACTAACAGTCATGGAAGGTGGGGTAGGGTCACGAAGTGAGAAAATGAATTCCTCGTGTGCTGACCCTGCATCCTCACCCGCCTACGCCCTGGGGTTCAGGCCATGCTGAGAGCAGGAGAGTCACAGGACAACATGGAGCCCAGAGGAGGAGGAAAAGAGAACTGCAGAGTGGGGGTCCCACGAAGGAGTCCACACCCTGACAACTGCGGGAGGATGAATTACATCTACCAACAAAACTCTGGCAGAGTTTTCCCGAAATGTTCTCTAAACACGTTCTTCCCTCTGTATCAGATATTTGCAGTGACAGAATCTCAGTGAAATAGTAGTCAGGAAAATTGCAGGAAATGACTTCACGTTGACCAGCCAGCCTGTTGGACAATACCTGGCACTTCATGAAACACATTCAGCTGCCTCAGACTTATTGGGCAGAAATATGTGCTGGTCGAGAGAGGCCCCACTGCCGGCTTTCCTCAGGTTCCTTTTCCACACTCCACACTCACAGGAAACTGCGTGCAGACCCACATTCGTGCTTCCAATTCAGCAGTTACTCTCGAGGGCCCACCCCATGCAAGGCATTTCTTAGAGTCCTTAGCAGAAACCTCAAGTTGTTCAGCAGACAGCTGTACAGGAAATCTAAGGGTGGCATAGGGAGAGAGGAGACTTGCATCGAACTTCTACCATATGTCAACAACCAAGAGAAAAGTACTCTGGGCTCTGTAAAGAGAAGCGTGGAGAAGTATAAAGGAGAGAGAGGTCCCTCCTAGGAGAAGACGGTGAGGAATGGCTGGCGGAGGAAATGGCATTTGAGCAGCACCTTTAAGAATGGGCAAGATGTTCATAGGCTTTATCACCTGTTGGCATCGTGATTTTCACAGGGCTCTTTTATGCATTATCAACTCTGGTATTTGGAACACCCCGGGGAGATCTAGTGAGTGTGCAGTAGCCCTTTTGCAGATCAAGACAAGCAACGCTCAGGGAAGGGAAAGGTGTGAACTAAAGGTCTCACAACTGCCCAGTGGCTGAGCTGGGACTTGAGGCTCAGTCCCCAGACAAGCAGCTGGTGCAGTGAACAGCATTTGCCAAGTGTCAGACACTTCTCTGAGGGCTTCCCAAGTATCGAGTCACTTAGTTCTTATGACAATTCCATGTGATAAAACACCTGATGTTCAGAAAGTAACCACCAGCCCCGAGGCATTGAAGGGGAAATTGCAGAGTTAGGATTGATGGCAGCTGCTCTCCCAGGACAAAGTGCACTCAGGGCTTTGCATAATCACATACATGGCTGTGTGTGATAATTGTTATTGAGCTACCTCCCTTCCCACCAGCTCTCGTTCAGTGATTTCCCCCACGTGCTGCACGTCCAGATTGGCAAGTCCCATTCCTTATCAGCAGCTCCCATCAATGCTTTGCTCAGGTTATTCTGTTTCTCCTGCTGGTTATTTTGCAATAGCAGAGAAGGTCAGAGCCAGTGCAAATTCTATCTCATCTTCTGAGACATTCCCTACCCATGAATGTCATAGCGCTATGGCCTAATCATCGTATATTATATACTCATACTCAAATACTCGGGAGCTATTTTTACTGAACGGGAGACAGGGCCAGGGAGGATGAGTTTCATGCCTGAGCTTACACAAACAGCCACGCTTCACATCCAGGTGGGTCAGACTTCAAACTCATACTTTCGCTACTATGAGAAAACTGACTTGTAAAATTCTTTCCTATTCCCCACCTTTAATTTCTTTCCTTTATAATTTCTTCCCCTAGTCTTTCAAGGATTCTAGCCTGAGGACCATCATCTCATAATTTAATGTTTTGGTTTTTTTTTTAAGCAGGCATTGGCTGGCGAAGAGTTAGCTTTCTGTAAGAAGAGGCAGAAACCACAAAAAGAGAAATGACTCTGCACCCAGCACGGCACATTTCAGAGAGTCGCCCCTGTCCACTGCAGACTCAGTTTACCTGTGTTCTACTCCTCAAGGTGCACAGCACTCAGCTGGATGGTTTGAGAGTGGGCAGGAGCCTGGGGCAGTGGACTCCGAGGGCACAGCGAGGGGAATCCACACAGCTCAGTGAGCCTGAAGTTGTTCATTGCAGCTCTGGTGCCGGGTGGAAGAATTCAAGGAATGCAGCCTGATGCCACTGGCAACTCCAGAGCTGGGTCAGGTGACAGACTGCACCTCACCCAGGGAGAGTTACCTCTGAGGGAAACACTCTGTTTCCTGGGGTGAAACACAAAGCCTGCTCCAGTAAAGGAGAGTTGTTTTTTAACAGGGAAAACAAAACTCCCTGTGTTCATGAAAATCTATACTTTCCCAGGGAAGAATGGGCACCGGGGGAGCCAGGCAGGACACACAGCTTTCTCCAGGAACTCCAGCAGGTGAACGGCAGCAGGGAGCCGTCTCACAAAGCCCAGGGAAGAGGCAGAACTGCTGCTTAATTAACACTCCCCTCTCCCACAAGATTTCACACAGCACTTGAAACTTGTCTACTAAAGTCACAGCTCCTAAAGAAACTATACCCTTGCCCTGCCCCGAGCTTAATATTGGTGAAAGTTTAAAGATGGTAGAAGTCACCAAGAATTGGGACCAGCTTCACAAACATGCCTATGCTCTTTTTTTCTGCCTTATTTGCTGGGAAGTTCATTGTAAAGGGTCATGTGGACTAGATATGGTGGATTTGTACTTTTACATATTGAGGCAACACCCAGTGAATGTTTATCCTGTTTAGTCTGTCGACACTCCAACAGAGGAAAAGGCTCTCTTTTACTGTGTACAGTGTTGACAGTGCTTTTTAAAAGCCATGTTTTTTATTTCTCTGCTCCTAATTTCTCTGTTCCTGAAGTTGATCTATTGTCATCAGATCACCTGTCTGATGGTAAAATGCAGGGGCAGAAATCCTCCGGGTAAACCCATCTTCACGGACACTAAGATGTGGTCGTGTGAGGGTCCCCTGGAGAGTGCAACCCCACCAGGGGTGCATTCAGGGGGTCCTCCATTAAATCAGGTCACATGCTTAGGAGAACGACCTCATAAATCTTCCTAGATACTTGGCGATCAATCATACTTTTACTTATACCATCCACATGGAGAGAACTGTCTCCTTAAAGAGTTCCTTCATGAAAATGGAGACCCACTCATCCCCAGGTAGGTGTATTCACTTGGCAGTTTTCTGATTTACAAGAGACTCATGAAGTCTCCCCTTTTTAATGGAATACACTGTATTTCCTTTGGCCTTACATCTACATCCTCTATTCATTTGTTACTGTGTTTTTTAGTTTTTCATTTAATTTTTAACATGTCAGAATATTACAGGGGTACAAACATGTTGGTTATATAAATTGCTTTTGTACTATTTGAGTCAAAGTATCCAGTTTTACATTTCTTTTTTAAAGTGTAAAGTCCAGCCTGGACACTCTGGATGAAGGACAGAGTGGTTAGAGTGTGGGAACTAGGACAAAAATGGGTTCCAATCTCAGCTGTGCTTGCAGTTTAAACTTGGGCAGATTCAATTAGCTTCCCTGAGCGTCAGATTCCTCATTTGCCCTTTAGGATTATGATATGCTTTTGTTTGAGATTTAATGAGAGTATGTAAAATATTTAACATGGACCCCAGCATATAGAAACCACAAAAGAAGCAACAGCAATCATACCCTTAACAGTGTCATTCTTGCAAATCATTCCCCTGTGAATATATCCCCATGTCCTACCTTTTACAAACTAATGCGCTACTGTATTGCTAACTAAGTCGATTTCACTACATTAAAGATGCAGAAGACTTTTCCATTGGTGCCATGTTTATGTCTTAGTTGTTCTTTCCCCAAGTCTTAAATCTGGGTGGTTCATTTTTCACCTGTGAACTTCACTATCTTGAAGTTGCCCCTGCTGATTTTTTGGCAACTCTATCTTGTTCCCCAGAGAGACAGCCTTACTGCGATCACACCCACCCCCACCAAGGCTGAAAAGAACAGTGAATTTTTTTTTTTTTTTGGAGCAGAAATGGAATAGAACACAATGTATCTGAGACTTTTAGTGGCTAATTAATCTGAATACCTGAGTTTTCCATGTAAGTGCAGTGCTGGCTCCTGAGTTTATCAGAGGGAAGGGAGTGCCCATACGGGGCACAAGCCACTTTCTTTATGACTCTCAGAGGTGACCTACATCCACAGTACGCTAATAAAACATTGGTGGTGGCTTATTCTATCACACATTTGTAGAGTCTACTAAATGAAAAAATAGATATATGAACCAGAGAACTTAATCACCCCGCTATTGGGATACCACTTGTGAAATATTAAGTTCTTGGGTGGGGTAGGGGGTGGGTCTCAATCACAGCAATTTATTCTAAAAAGTTCAGCCTCTAACTTCCAACTCAGGTTAGGATAGGCCCTGGTTTCCTCCCTCCAGAATCTTCTGGAATAGCAATATTTATTTACCTGCGTGAAAACATTTTCATACTATTCACCTGTATCAAAAATGTCCATTGGACTAACTCCCGACCCATTCGGGTTCTAGAAACTTTAAAATCAAGTTCTCAGATAGATTTTCCCTTGAAAGAAAGGATTAAAGATTCTTTTGAAGGAGCATCTTTTTCACACAGTGTGAAAGGACTACAGGCGTTCCCATGGGAATTGGCCGCATACATTTCAGCTCTTCCCACAAGATGTCTATTGTTCCCTGGGCGTCTCTCAGTTTCCTCTGGGGTGGTTGTTGCTACACTTTACTTCTACTGAAAGCCTCTGAGACTGGGTTGTTCCAAATGATGCTAAAGGACTCAGTCCTCAGAAATTTTTGCTAGAACTCATAAGCTTTAAATGGGTGGCAAGCTTGTTACCATAAGCACATATAAAACCCAGGTTTGCGGGCCTCTTTGGCCAAGAGCTCAAAAAACTCTACTTCATTCTGAATACATATGTCAACTTATTAAAGAACAGAAAGAGACATTTTTGTTCAAGGAGAATGAGAAAGTTATTTTGAAGTCTTAACAAACTATTTAAAACTAAGTTTTGTGATTTGTCATTATAAGATCACAGTGTATTCAACTTCTCCTGTAGATTTTGACTTTACAGGTCATATTTATTCGGGGATGATACAAATCTTGCTAAAAAATAATCCTAAAAAATCCTGTGGGTTTGTTTTTTCCAAAAAACATACCCAAACACTCAAACTAAAAGGAAAACTCGAGGTTGGAGGTACCTTCATTTACACTGAAATTTTATGTATTAA
Source organism: Perodicticus potto (assembly GCA_963574655.1). Lineage (NCBI taxonomy): Eukaryota > Metazoa > Chordata > Mammalia > Primates > Lorisidae > Perodicticus > Perodicticus potto. Next base: position 9,939 of record CAUYRH010088891.1, on the reverse strand, counting down.
ACAACTATCTGACCGATTCAAATAATCTCATGGGTATTTTTTCTATTTTTTAAGTGGAAAAAAACATATAAATGTCATTGAACCCAATGGTTTATTACTATAGCAATTTAAATGGGTGTCTAAAAGAACAAAAAAGTGGTTAGATTCAGTTATGATTTGTCAGAGGTCTGAAATACCAAAGGAAAATCAACAGTAGCCACAAACAGTAATGGTTACTAAGCCCAGCCCGCTGACTGCAATGATAGTACAGTATTTCATTTTCTTCAAAAATCAGAGGCAGGGCCAGTTTCTTTGTTGTCTGCAAAATGTTTCTTGAGATAAACAAAAGCATGACATAGGAATGAAACTAAAGCAATACAGAGTAAAACAGAAATGCACGTACTATGAATCTAGAAGCACAGCTTTCTGTTCCTGAGGCCTAGAGACATGTCTTGATAACCCACAGAGAAGTGGCGACTTTGCCCTAATAACTGAAATGCGTGCATACAAGGCTAGACCCACAGCTCACACGGCTCCCCAATGCATGTTATCTGCGTAATCGGCCAGCCCCTGGAAGTTTCCAGCTCTGCTCCCCTAGCCCCACTCCTTGCCTTTATGCAGCTTCAGACATTCACTTTAATTAGCTTTTGTTTTTGCTGAACAAAAGGACAGGAAAGGAGACAGCCATACCTCTTAGCCCCGGAATCTCTGGCCCTCACAGGAAACAGAAGGCAAAAACCTTGGCCTTTAGAGCACTTTGGCAGGACCCAAGACCAAGCTCAGAGCAGCTCTGCAGCCCCTGCCTGTTCTGTGGGCTGCAGCCTCTCCGCGCCGCTTGTCAAGCCAGCAGCTCACTTCGTCCCTCCCCGTGGACTCACCGTGCGGGATCGGGCAAATGAGTAACTTCTCCTCCCTCTCCCAAACTTCTGCTTAGAACGAACGATTAGCACAAAGCTGCACTTATTTCTAGGGTAGATTTACAGATTTCTCTGAGCAGATCCGTAAATGGAAAGAATGAGAAGATTTGCCTAACAACTAGTAATTTAGGTTCTGTTAATGAATAACTCACTTTAAGGAATCCAGGAAGTTTTAGGTTAATATCAGATACGGGGCCCTTTAGCAGGCATCAGGAAAAAAGCTTGGGGAGGGATGGAGGGAGGGAAGTAGTGGAATGAGACGGTATTTAAACCAAGAATGACAGAAGAAAAATACCACGAGAGAATCAAAATGGCAAGTCTAAAGGAGCAAAAGTCTAACTATGCCTCTGGTGTTGCTAATGAAACATTGAACAAATAAATGAAGCTTCTCCGGCAGCACTAGGGATTTTTCCAAGTCAGCACGGCTCCTTCTTGCAACCATGCAAATTGCCAACTCATTTCCTTTTATCATCCAAATATAGAACTCCTCCTCTAATTCACCGGGGTCCCTCACCAGCAGTCCACATCGCTCTTTTAAGGAGCATGCACTTCAAAACCTCTAATGTATAAATTAATAGGTGATGCCCAGTGGATTATTATATCTGGAGGCTCTTCTCTCCTTCTAAGTGTATGACATAGGCTTTCTTCGCTTATTGATCTGAGGCTTTCCCCTACCCATAAAGTGACAGAACATTTCTGAGCCTCTCCCAGCCAGAGCTTTGGGTCAAACTATGTGAGTGTAGTCGGGGATGGGTTCAGTCGGGGATGAGTTAGGTATAAGGCGAACAGCTGGAAACATCAATATTTCCATATCACTGGCAATCATGCTGTCATGTAAATAAATTGCCAGTTCAATTAAAAGCCGTTCTCTTGGGGTGAAGATTGCTTGTTCCTGTTTTTCTCACCCAACATCCACTTCTACTTCTGCTCAAAACTGAACCTAAATTTCCCTTGGGAAACCAGATCCCTTGGGTAGAGTTGATGCTCACAAATGAGCCCAATGAGTCTTAGTCAAACCTTGGAGCAAAGTAATAAGTTTACGGGGGGTGTGTGACTCCTTGCAGGTCAAGGAGAAGACAAAGATGAACGTTTAGATTTGGGTGAAAACGTCTCTGCTGCCAGACTTGATGACAAGAAACCCAGGTGGCTGCTGTTGCCACCTGGCCTCCAAGAACCTGGGGACTTCATCTGGGCCCTTAAACCAGGTGCTCCGGAAGCTGGAAGATCTGCCCTTCAGCTGATACGTTTACTTTATTTTGTTTTGTTTTGTTTTGTTTTATTTTATTTTTGCAGTTTTGGTCAGGGCTGGGTTTGAACCCACCACCTCTGGCATAGGGGGCCAGCACCCTACTCCTCTGAGCCACAGGCACCGCCCCACATTTTTTTTTTTTATTTTTTATTTTTTTGCAGTTTTTGGCTGGGGCTGGGCAGGGTTTGAACCTGCCACCTCCGGTATATGGGGCTGGCGTCCTACTTCTTTTAGCCACAGGCATCGCCCAGCTGATACATTTCTTTTTCTTTCTTTTTTTTTTTTTTTTTGTACGAAAGGTCTTTATTGGAGGGGGATGCTGCAGAGCAGCATTAAGGAGGAGAGAAGAGAGAAAGAGAGAGAGAGAGAGGGAAAGAGAGTGGGGAGAGGGGCAGAGAGAGAAAAGAGACAGCTGATACATTTCTTAATAGCCCAGTGCTTTTAGGTCCAGTTTTCTGTCATTTGCCATCAAAAAACTTCCAAGTGACAGAATCAGCCTAAGCAGGGCTGGTGGGAGGGCTTCCCAGGGTGTAGCCCCTTGAAGAATAAGTGGACTTTTAAAAGGCTCATGATGACCTGCCTCTGGTAAAGGGCCCCTTCAGTGACGGCACAGGTTTTACTGACAACTAACAGAAGTAGAAAAGGCCTCGGAAAGAACCTAATCATTCAGCATACCTGAAAGTGGCACTTTCCAAATTCATCCTTCCTAACCAGCTACAAGTTCACTTCCCCAATACCTTCCCTTTAACCTCCTGGTTTCGCCAGGGAGCACCTAGCCACATACTGTATGACTCTAGTAAGGCCAGTCATGGAATCCATTCACTCATGATTAACTTATCTTTCAAAGTTTATCTTAGGCACTTATTTTTATAGTGCATTGTTTTGACACCACCACCACCCCAACCCTGCTCTGTTCTTGTACGATTCACACAAGTCCTTCCTGTACTTTGGGGAAACTTGAAATAAAACATCTCTAACCACAAAATCAGACTAAGTCATTTTCTTTACAGAAAATAGGCACATTCTTTTTTTTTTTTTTTTTTTTTTTTAAAGAATCCTAAGGGATAGGCCCTATCATACTTCATATTGAAATGAAGAGACACCATGCAATTTTTTTGTTGTTGTTGCAGTTTTTGGCCGGAGCTGGGTTTGAACCTACCACCTCCGGCATATGGAGCCGGCACCCTACTCCTCTGAGCCACAGGCGCCGCCCAAAATAGGCACATTCTAAGGCAACCCTAAATGGGTGAATTGCACACAAACACTGAGAATTCCTGAATGGTGTAACAGCTTTTCCTCCCTGATATCACTGATGCCGCTTCAGGCGCACCGGTTCCGGGTCCGGGCTCCAGCCTTGTCTGTTGTAGGAAGAGAACCTGAGACACTGCAGGAACTACCTGGTAGCTCAGCAGAATCACATGTGGCTGGAACTGTGCGGATCACAAGCAAACCTACGGCGAAGGTTTATTCATTTTGTTTCATTATAGGACAATATTTTGATTAAAAGTGTGGTACTAAAAGTACTATCTTTTACCCCCGAATTAGAAAGGACTCATCATTCTCCCAGACTAGGTCCTCCTCCAGTGTCCACCAAGCACACAAACGAAAAGTTGAGGGTTGCCCCGTGTTCCTCCCACTCCCTTCCTCATCCAGAGACTCTGGGACCCGTCCATTCTGTACCTTAAGGTGGCCCTCAACAATCCTCTTTTGGGGGGTATATTCCCCTTGTGTAACTTTTTCCCCCCTGTGTGTGTAGGACTTGTGGCTTTGATCTAATGAATAGAATATTGGTAGGATAGAATATTGATACGGTGATATGATACTATTCATGTGATTACTTTCTGTTACTATGACTCGGTCTAGAGCAGTGGTCCTCAACCTTCTTAATGCTGCCATGTATTTTCATTGTTACAAAGGGGTCGCGACCCACACGTTGAGATCGGCTGCTCTAGAGTCCTTTTGCTGGCTTGATGGAGGAAGGAGCCACATGACAAGGAACCATGGGTGGCCTCTAGGTGCTAAAGGTGGCCTTCAGAGAAGCCAGGGCCTCAGTCCTTCAGACACAAAGAAATGAATTCTTCTAACACCCTTCGTGAACTTGATAGAAGATTCTGTCCCAGATAAGCTTCCAGATGAGAACATAACCCTGCCAATACCTTGACTGCAGTCCTGTAAGACCCTGAACAGAGGACCCATCCTTAACTAAGAGAAAGTATGAAGTAATAACTAAATCTATGTTCTCCTAAGCCGGTAAGTTGGTTATTACACAGTAATAAAGAATGAATACATGACCATTGTCCTCCTGTCTATTGCCATAGATAAATAACTATTGTTTCTGTAAATTCTTTACTCTCTCTTGCCTGGATATTGACAGCAGTATGCTTGAAAGTCTCCCTGCCTCCAACATGCTCCCATCAATTCCATTCTCAGTTCTGCCACGAGATCAGCTTTCTGAAGTAAAATGTGACATGCCTTCAACTTAAAATTCACAAGTGACACCCACTGCCTGAGGCTGTATTCCAAAACTCTTTGCTTGGCACACAAGGGACTTTGTGATCTGGTCTGCACCCCTCTATCCATCTTTGCTTCCCCCACGTTTGCACACACTGCGCTGTGAGTGGGGTCACTACCTTCATAATACATCCAGGAGCCTGTCACCTGTCACTGCCTTTACCCCCACTGCTGTGGTCAAAGCGCCATCATCTCACGTCTAACTTGGGTTACTGCAATGGCTCCCTGGCTTCAGTATTAGATATGTCAATATTCGCCCTAAACTGAACATCCAGATGATTTTCTTAAACTGCAAGCCGGAGCCAAGTCTCCTCTGTACTCTGCAATGGAATGGCTCCCCCCCCCTCACGTTCCCCTGGACCACAGCTGAAGTCCTTTCAATGGTCAGTAAAGCCCTTGATGACAGGGCTTCTCCCTTCTCCTGCCACTTCTTTAACTTCATTTCCTACAACTGTTGCTTTTAAAGTCTCTGTTCCAGTTGTACTGGAACTATACAGAGTTTCCTTGCTATTCCTTGGACACACGTGGTACATCCCCACCAGAGGACTTTGCCTTTGCTGTTCCTGCTGCCCGGTCGGCTCTTCCCCCTGGGGTTCGTGTGGCTTGCTCCTTCACTTCCTTCCCGTTGTTCCCCGCACATCACCTGTACACGTGCGCCCTGATCACTCTCACATCAAATGCAACACTCACTCCCTCTCCAGCTTGCCCCATTCCCTGCCTTACATTTCAGTATTTGCCCACAGCACTTACTATCAACTATTTTTCTTTCTTTTTTTATTATCCTTCTCCCTCACCACTCTTCCTAAAATATAAACTTTATGGGAACAAAATCTTTATTTGTTCAGGTTTTTCCTAGAGTTTGGTGTGGTGACTGGTGCATAGTATGGACCACCGTTGTTGGAATAAACTTTGCATGAATAAGTGAAGGCAACTTAAGGTCAATCATACCCTCTGTGCAAGACTGTGGTTTAGAAGTCATCAACCTAGTGGAGGGTAACTGTGCAGAAACCACTTGCTCGTTGATGTAGTAGAAACTTTCACCTTTCACTAGCCGACACGGCTGCAGGTCGGGTTCCTGACTGAGCAGTGGCACTTGTGGGGACCGTGGTAGTTTCCCACGGGATCCAGTGTGCTGTCACCAAGGGGCTTCTCATTAGGCCTGTTCTCCAGTGTGGTTTTGTGTTTCTTTTCCTTTTTTCTGAGACAGAGTCTCGCTCTTCTGTTTAAGCTACCATGCAGTGACATGATCATAGCTCACAACAACCACAAACTCCTGGGCTCAAGTGATGCCCCTGCCTCAGCCTCCTGAGTAGCTGGGACTACATGTGCCCACCACCTCAGCTGGCTGAGTTTTCAATTTTTTTTTCTTTTTCCTTGTAGAGACAAGGTCTTGCTATGTTGCTCAGGCTGGTCAGTAAAGCCCTGTCAAGAGATCCTCCTGCCTTGGCCTCCCAAAGTGCTAGAATTACAAGTGAGCTGCTGTTTTTCCTGCCTGGTTTTGATTCTCCAAGTTCTCCAGGCAATTTTGTGAACTTCCATTATCCTTTTAACCAAATCCATTTCTGTTTAAACAGCCAAGAACTGCTTCTGTCACTTGAACCTAAAAAACCCTACCGATGATATGCCCACTGTTCTCTCTTTTTCTTCTGTCCCTTTATCCTGCCATTCCTCAGCCTGAAACACCCTGGTCTGTCTACACAATGCCAACTCATCCTCTTACCATAATTCTTCCCCGTTCCAGGTTGAACTACTCAGAACTTCCTTTGTCCTCACAGCGTCAATTATACAGATCTCCGCCACATTTCTCATTCTCTCCCTCTCGCTGACAACCCCTTGAGCAAAGAGACCAAGTTTTAATTCATCTGAGGGACACCAGTTGTAGCCTGGCACAAAGGAAGAAGGCCAATTAAAATTAATGAATGGAGGGCTTCCTTTAGAAACCCATCAGTGAAAAGGGAATTCTACAAATGAAAATAATGTTGATGCAGAGGGAAAGAGAAGGATAGCCAAGAAAGCCATTGACTGAGACACAATTTTTTCCTTGTCAAATCTGCTTTAAAAATTTCTAATTTTCTCAGTATTAGCAATGAGGAAGAAAGGGGACATATCCTTTAACTGAAGAAGTGCTAACTAGCTTGATAAGGAAAACAGAGAGAAGACAGATATTACCAGTATCATGGGGAAGGGGAGGGTGTATGGAGGGAGGGTAAATGGTGGGATCACGCTTATGGTGCATCTTAGAAGTGACAGGTGGAACTAAATGCAGAACACGAATGTTTTCACATAATAAACAAGAAAATCTCATGAAGGTTATGTCGAACAGTTGGATGAAAATATTTCAGATTGTATATGAAGCCCGCACACTGTACCCCATGATTACACTAATGTACACAGCTATGATTTAATAAAAAAGGGGGGGCGGTGCAAGATGGCTGACTGGAAGCAGCTTCTGAAAAAGGCTCCTGTCCAAAAGGGAAGATAAACTCCAGAAACTGTGCAATTAAGCTGAATACTGGGAGCCCAGCCTGAGAGAGAGAAGTAATTTCTGCGGATCACCTCTGCTGAGACTGCATGCAACCCCAAGAAAGCACGCTTCAGGTACAAAATTCATCTGAAAGGAAGAGTGCCCATCCCCTCCCCTAAGAAAGCTCTGAGTTTCTTGCTTTTCTGTTTCCTTTCTTTTTATTCTCCTCTTTTGCTCCTGCGAGTTTTCTACACACAAACGGTGAACTGTGGACCTCTTGTCTCACCCCACGGAAGAGTGCTGTGGGAAGTGAGGTGTGCTTCCCCTGAGCACCCTGGTGTGACTCTTAAAACTCTGTTGCTAGGCTGAAAAACTGAACTAAAGTCTTCCCCACCATTCTGAACTTACTGTACACCCTTCTCCCCCTTACCTGATGAACCAGAAGCCTAACCCTTACTGGGACTGAGGGAGGAGGTCCCTGAGCAGCGTCCCCACTCCCACCTGCTGGAACAAGTGCCCTACTGGGAAAAGACTCCGGGGGGCGGTTGCAGCGAGCCTCCCTCCCCTCCGGCCAGGGAAGCCTTAGGTGAGTGCCTGGCCCTGTGCCCCGTGCCTGCCGGACATCTGCAGGCCCTCCATCTGCTAGAAACTCTGATGGTGACTGCCAGGCCTCCGCAGGTCTGCCCCCGACCAGGAACTCCTTCCCCAGCAACCACGTGGGCCTCTGCCTGGTACCTGCAGGGCCCCCACAGGCTGGCTCCTGGCCACTAAATCCCCTGGTGACCATTCGGCCCTGCATCCCGAGTTTGCAGGGCTTCCGCAGGCTTGCCTTCTGCCAGGAACTCTGCCTACAACTGCCAGACCTCTGCAGGCCCATCCCCCACCCAGGAATTCCTCCAGCAACTGTCTGGCCCAGCGCCCCATGCTTGCCAGGCTTCTGCATACCCCCATCTACTAGAAACTCTGCCAGTGACTGCCAGGCCTCTGCAGGTCTTCCCTTGGACAGGAACTCCCCCGGAGACTGTGCTAGCATCTGCCTGTCACCCACAGGGACCCCCAGATCCGCCCCTGGCCAGTAATCCCCTGGTGAATGTGCGGCCCTGTACCCCAAGCCTGCAGGCCTTTCGCAGATACGCCTTCTGCCAGGAACTCTGCCTGCAACCATCAGGCCTCTGCAGGGCGTACCACGGCCAGAATGCTACCTACGTCCATGCTTGCCAGGATTCTGCAGGTCCACCATCTGCTAGAGACTCTGCTGGCAACCTCCATGCCCTGCAGGTCTGCCACCAGCCAGGAACTCCCCCGGTGACCACACAGGCCTCTGCCTGGCACCCAAAGGGCCCCTGGTGAGTAAATACCCTGGTGACAATGCAGCCCTGTGCCCGAGCCTATAGGGCTTCTGCAGGCCTGCCTTCAGTCAGTAACTTCGACTGCAACCACCAGGCCTCTGCAGGCCCACCCTGGGCAAGGAACTCCCCCGACGACCACCTGGCCCTGTGCCCCATGCTTGCTGGGCTTCTGCAGGCCTGCTGTCTGCTACAGACTCTTCCGGCAACTGCCAGGCCTCTGCAGGTCTACGCCAGCCAGGAACACCCCTGGTAATTGCGTGGGCTTCTGCCTGGCACCCGCAGGGCCCCCGCAGTTCTACCCCTGCTCAGGGACAGTCCCGGCGAACATGTGGGCCTCCACCTGGCACTGACGGTGCCTCTGTAGGCCAGCCTTCTGCCAGGAACTCTGCTGGTGACTGCTAGGCCTCTGCAGGCCTGTCCCTAGCCAGGAACTCCCCCGGAGATCGCCTGGCCCTACAACCCACACTCGCCAGGCTTCTGTAGGTCTGCTCTCTGCCATGGACTCTGCCCATGACCGCCAGGCCCCCAGCCAGGGTCACTCATGACAACTGCACAGGCCTCCGCCTGGCACCCATGGGGCCTCTGCAGGCCAGCCTTAATCCAGGGACCCCACCAGCGATGGCCAGGCCCCTTGCAGGCCCACCACTGGCCAAAAACTTCCTGGACAACTGCACGGCCATGTGCTCACCACTTCAAGGGGCAGACACACCGGTGAAAAACAACTATGGGGCAGAATCAATGGAAAAACTCTGGCAATATGAACAATCAGAATAGACCAACACTGCCAAGTAACGACAAGGCAGACACAGCACAAGATCTCCTGCATAGGCAAATGGCCAAGATGTCTGAAATCAAATTCAGAATCTGGATTGCAAATAAGATCATCAGAATGGAGGAAAAGATGGAATTAGAATTTCAAGCAGTAATCCAAAAGATGACCCAAAAGATGTAACAAGAATTCAACGAATTCAAAGACAAAATGACGAAAGATTTTGACACATTGAGACAAGAAGTTGCAGCCCTCAAAGATCTGAGAAACAAAGTAGAATCCCTCAGCAACAGAATGGAGCAAGCAGAAGAAAGGATTTCTGACATGGAAGACAAAGCTTTCAAACGCTCTCAAACCTCCAAAGAGCAAGAGAAATGGAAGGTACAAACAGATCACTCTCTCAGAGAGGTCTTGGGTAACTTGAAGAAAACCAATATTTGCCTCATAGGGATCCAGCAGCAGCTTCACAAGATATAGAATCCGTTATTTATGAGATTATGAAAGAGAACTTTCCAGACATGCCAAGAGATTCTGAAATTCAGACAGCAGACAGTTTCAGAACCCCAGCACGAATCTACCCGAAAAGACATCCCCCAGGCACATCATAATTAAGTTCACTAAAGTAAACATGAAAGAGAAAATTTTGAAAGCAACCTGACGCAAGAAATTGATAACCTACAAGGGGAAGAATATTAGAATAA
>CAUYRH010088890.1:0-20497 GCA_963574655.1 Perodicticus potto | reverse complement strand
ACTGTTAGTTCTCCCATTTATGTTCTTTTTTTTTTTTGAGACAGAGCCTCAAGCTGTCACCCTGGATAGAGTGCTGTGGCATCACAGCTCACAGCAACCTCCAACTCCTGGGCTCAAGCGAGTCTCCTGCCTCTGCCTCCCAAATAGCTGGGACTATAGGCGCCCGCCACAACGCCTGGCCATTTTTTGGTTGCAGCCGTCATTGTTGTTTGGCGGGCCGGGCTGGAATCGAACCAGCCAGCTCAGGTGTATGTGGCCTCCCATTTATGTTCTTAAAAGTATCAGAAATATGCTGTATGGGCCCTAGACCAGTGGTTCTGACCTTGATAAGCTCAACACGCATTTATTTTTGTAAACAACTTGAGATATAATTCATATGACATACAGTTCACTCTTTTAAGGTAGGTCACACAGCTCACAGCAACCTCCAACTCCTGGGCTCAGGCGATTCTCCTGCCTCAGCCTCCCGAGTAGCTGGGACTACAGGTGCCCGTCACAACGCCTGGCTATTTTTTTGTTCTGCAGTTTGACCGGGGCTGGGTTTGAACCCGCCACCCTCGGTATATGGGGCCGGCGCCCTACTCGCTGAGCCACAGGCGCCGCCCTGAGTGGTTTTTATTATATTCACTAGCTTGTATATCCATCACAACAATTAATTTTAGAATATTTTCATCACCCTAGCCCTCTCAGCTCTAGGCAGGCACTAATCTATTAATACTTTCTGTCTTATACATTTGCCTATTCTGGACATTTTCAGTTAAATAGCTATATAACATATGGTCCTTTGTGTCTGGCTTCTTTTAACTTAAAAATTTTTTTTTTTTTTTGAGACAGAGTCTCTCTTTGTCACCCCCAGTAGAGTGCCATGGTGTTACAGCTCACAGCAACCTCAAACTCCTGGGCTTAAGTGCTTCTCTTGCCTCAGCCTCCCAAGTAGCTGGGACCACAGGTGCCCACCACAACACCCGGCTATTTTTTGGTTGTAGTTGTTGTTTGGTAGGCCTGGGCTAGATTTGAACCCACCAGCTCTGGTGTCTGTGACTGGCGCCCTAGCCACTGAGCTACAGGCACTGAGCTTTAAAATATTTTCAAGATTCATCCATCTATAGCATATATCCGTACTTTTTGTTTTTATGGATGAATAACCTATTATATGTACTACCACATTTTGTTTATGTATTCATCAGTTAACGGACATTTGAGTTATTTTCACTTTTTGGATATTATGAATAATGCTATTGTGAACATTGTATACAAGTATTTTTATGGACGTTTTTGTTTATTGTGGGATAACTGCTTTGGAGATGAACCGATTATAGCAGTCCTAGTGGGTGTGAAGTGGCATTTCATGATTTAGATTTGCATTTCTCTGGTGATTAATGATATTGATCATTTGTTTACCAGCCATTTGTATATCTTTGCAGAACTGTGGGTTCAGATTTTTTGTCCATTTATTAAATGGACTATTGATCTTTTTATTATTGAAAGATTTATTCTGGATGCCTGTCCCTTACCAAGTATGTGATTTACAAGTATTTTCTCTCATTTCGTGGGTTGTCTTTCACTTTCTTAGTGACATTCCTTGAAGTACAAAAGGTTTTATTTTGATTAGTCCAATTTGTTTTCTTTTAGTTAATTGATTTATATTTTTATTACTTGTGCTTTTGGTGTTGTGTCCACTTTTCTGAAGATTTACACCTGTGTTTTTATTTTAGGAATTGTAAAATTTTAACTTTTATATTTAGGCTTATGATCCATTTTGCCTTAATTTTTGCATAATATCCACTCTTTATGATCAGTATTTTTCAATGCACCTTTAATTTACAGGTAGTATTAAATATGTAATTTCAAAAATTCTAGAGCCCTGGCTTGGCGCCTATGGCTCAACAGGCTAAGGTGCCAGCCACGTACACCTGAGCTGGTGGGTTCGAACCCAGCCTGGGCCCGCCAAACAACAATGACGGCTGCAACCAATAAATGGGCGGGTGCCTGTAGTCCCAGCTACTTGGGAGGCGGAGGCAAGAGACTCGCTTGAGCCCAGGAATTGGAGGTTGCTGTGAGTTGTGATGCCACAGCTCTCTATCCAGGGTGACAGCTTGAGGCTCTGTATAAAAAAAAAAAAAAAAAAAAAAAAATTCTAGAGCCCCAAATATATGCAGAGAATCAAAAAAAAAAGAGGAAATGTATTTGTATTGACAATACATGTTTCTATATTTAAATGCTCTGGTATAGCTACCTTAGTTGATATACGGAGCAGTCAGGTACTGGAGACTGCTTGGATTAAGAGAAATAGGACCATCAGAATTCTGTTGTTTTCAGTGGGAACTGGATGAGGCAAAGAATGTCTTTTAATTATTGAGTTGTAAGAGTTTTATATCTAGATACAAGTATATAAATATTTTCTCCAATTTGGTGGGTTGTTTACTTGGTGATGTTTATATCTTCAACAAAGGAAGTATCTGGCTGGACTGTGCTTTGTATAACTAACTGATCAGGACTAGTTAAAGATTTCTTTGTTGCTTCTCCACTTGCAGTGCTTTACTTGACTAGCCCAGAAGGTAGGAAGGAAGGTTTTGGGGTTCCCATGGACCCCAAGCTGGGACAGTGGTCATCAAGGGACATGGTCCTGGAACAATCAGGAGACTTTACCCAATTTTATAGCATAAAGCCTGGAAGCCTGAAAGGGCATACACTGTTTTATGTGCTAAGTGGCAGCCTGGATACAATGCAGCAGCCAGTTCTGCTTCACAGGGTTTTGGGGGGGGTATAGCAACAGAGTAAACATGCAAGAATGGACAATAATCAAGGTTAGAAAATGAGAGGGGAGTTTGCTGCCCCCAGGAAGGTTGGGTAAAGAAAGGGCAATGGTAAGAGAAACAGGGATATAGGGCAGTGGAATATCTGAAGTGGCAGATAACTCGTGGAAGAAATCTTAGCTTCCCTAATCTAAACTACTTATTGATGGTTTCAGCCCACCTGTATTGCTGATTTCCCCATGCAAGGATAGTCACACAAACATTCCCCTGACTGGGCAACCTTCAGACTCCTTTCTTCTCAATTAGTACTCCTTTCTTCTGGCCTGCTTGCGTGCTTTACCCTGGCTTGTAGGGCCCCTGGGGAACCCCGGGAAGGACCTACTGTAGACGAAATGCTCCTCAAGGCCGGTTCCCCTCCCTATCCCCAGGACAGTCAAGATCACAGCTTTGGTAGATGTCTTGCCAAGTTATTATATTTTTACTTCTAGAGTATTTTATGTGTCTACATTGTCTTCTTCTTCTTCTTTTTTTTTTTTAATAGATTACTTTTAATCATATTTTAGTTCTTTTTTTTTTTTTTTCAGTTTCTGGCAGGGGCCAGGTTTGAACCCACCACCTCCGGTATATGGGGCCGGCACCCTACTCACCGAGCCACAGGCGCCGCCCTACATTGTCTTCTTAAATGATATCATCATGTAATTGTCTGATATCTCATTTCTTTTAACCATACACATGAATTCTTCCCTTCACCTGTAGGAAGAAGCTCTTAAGTCTTGTTTTTACAGGATGATCACAGTCCACCGTCTACTCCGAAGTCTCAGCACAGGAGATAAAGCGTGGCAGCCTCAGGAGGTCCTGTCAGTGGGAAAGGTCCTTGTGGTGTCTCGGAATGGCAGCTGTAACCATGGTCCTCCTGACCAGCTGGCCCCATGGGCCCTGTTGAATTTGTGGACATAGCTGGTGTCTGAGCTCTTGGCCTTAGTTTGAAAGTGAATGTTTTTGTGCTTCCTCTTTAGGTATGATGTTCACCTTAATTCCCTGTGTTCCCAATTAAGAATTTTCATCAGGAGGGTGGCACCTGTGGCTCAGTGAGTAGGGCGCTGGCCCCAAATACCGAGGGTGGTGGGCCAAACTGCAACAAAAAAATAGCCAAGTGTTGTGGCAGGTGCACGTAGTCCCAGCTACTCGGGAGGCGGAGGCAGGAGAATCACCTAAGCCCAAGAGCTGGAGGTTGCTGTGAGCTGTGACACCACGGCACTCTACTGAGGGTAACAAAGTGAGACTCTGTCTTTAAAAAAAAAAAAGGCATTTTCATCAGGAGCCTGAGCTTTTCTTAAAGTACTTTCTGAATTCATAGAGATAGAGAAAAGGGGTCTTCTACTTTAATTTGATCATGAGTCTGGGTGAGATTTCTTCATATTACTTTCTGAATGTACTGTGATGAGTTATAAGGTTATAAGGTTGCTGTCTTCTTTAATCTGGCAGTGGGGGAATTGCATCAAGAGATGTTCAATCCTAGCACTCTGGAAAGTTGAGGGAGATGTTTTGCCTGAGCTCAGGAGTTTGAGACCAGCCTGAGCAAGAGTGAGACACTGTCTCTTAAAATAGCCAGGCCTTGGGGCAGGTGCCTGTAGTCCCAGCCACCAGGGAGTCTGAGGCAAGAGAATTGCTTTGAGCCCAAGAATTTGCGGTTGCTATAAGCGATGATGCCACAGCACTCTACTGAGGGTGACAAAGTGAGACTATGTCTCCAAAAAGAAAGAAAGAAAGAAAGAAAGAGATACATGTTCTGATTTTTCAAAGTCCTTGCATTCCTAGGATAAATCCAACTTTGTCATTTTGGTAACTTTCTACTGTTTCCTAGTTATAATGAATCTCCATTTCACAACTTTCCTTCTTACTTTTTCTTACCCTGGCCAAAGATAGGTCTATTCAAATAATAGACTTGATTTTTTATTTATTTTTCTCAGTTGTTTTCTTTTTCTTCTTCTTTTTTTTTTTTGAGACAGTCTCACTCTGTTGCCCTCAGAGTGCCATAGCATCACAGCTCACAGCAACCTCAAACTCTTAGGCTTAAGCGATTCTCTTGCCTCAGCCTCCCAAGTAGCTAGAACTACAGGTCCCAGCCACAACGCCCTGCTATTTTTTGTTGCAGTTGCCATTGTAGTTTAGCTGGCGTAGGCTAGGTTTGAACTTGCCAGGCTTGGTGTATGCGGCTGGTGCCATAACCACTGTGCTATGTGATGTATGGGTGCCAAGCCAATCTCAGCTGTTTTCTTGTTTTTTGTTTCTCTAATTTCTGTTCTTATTTTTATTATCACTTTTCTTCCACCTTCTGTTGTCCATGTTCTGTTGTCCACCTTCTGTTGTCTTTCACTTCAGTCTTAGGTTGAACAGTGAGATTGCTCATCTTCAGATATCTTTTTACTGTAGTCAATTTTAGTCAAGTCTAATGGTAAATGGTAAAAGTACAATTATACTAATACTCCTGTATTTTATATGTTTAGACTGTTTTTTATTGTCTTTACTTATAAAGTGTTAATGGTGGGAGCCATTCTAAATCTTTCTACTTATGGATAACATACTTGTTCTGAAGTGCCACTCAGCTGATTTATCCAGTAAATTTATAAGCAGGTGAGAGTGCCATGGCATTTTCCTAGCCCACAGCAACCTCAAACTCCTAGGCTCAAGCAATCTTCTTGCCTTAGCTTTCTGAGCAGCTGGGACAACAGGTGCCTGCCACAATACCTGGCTAGTTTTTCTATTTTTAGTAGAGATGGGGTCTCACCTTTGCTCAGGCTATTCTCAAACTCCTGTACTGAAGGTATTCTCTCTCTTTGGCCTCCCATTGTGCTAGGATTACAGGTGTGAGCCATCACATTTGGCCTGGAAATTTTAAATGTTAATATTAAACTTGTTAATCCTTGTCTGTGTGGTTTTTGTTTGTTAAGCTTTGTTGATCAAGGTCTGCCCCACTAATGAAAGCATCCTACATGATTTGTTTTATTTTATTTTATTTTATTTTATTTTTATAGACAGGGTCTTGCTTTGTCACCTAGTTTGGAGTGCAGTGGTGTCATCATAGGTCACTGCAGCCTCCAACTCCTGGGCTCAAGCTGTCTTCTCACCTCAGCCTCCTGAATATCTGGGGCTATAGGTGTGCACCACTACACCCAGATAATTTTCTTTAAGTTTTTTGTAGAGACAAGATCTTCCTGTGTTGCCTAGGTTGGTCTTAAACTCGTAAACTTAAGTGATCCTCCTGCCTCAGACTCCCAAATTGCTGGGATTACAAGCATAGACCACTGCACCTAGCACATAATTTTGACTTTATTTTGAGGTCTTTATCCATCTGAAATTTGAAAGTACAGTAGAACTTCCATAGTGACCACTTCCTTCCATTGACCACCTCCTTAAGTTGACCTAATTTTCATAGACCAGATGTGCACTACATTTATGTATCAGCACAGTAGGCTCAGTTCTGTATGTTGACTAGTTTGTTACAGTGACTTAGGTGCTTAACTTTCAGGTGTTCTACTGTATTTATATTATGAGGCATGGGTCTGATTTCATTTTACTTTACAAAGTATAGGGAACCATTTGTCTTAATATTATTAAGTCAAAGTAGTGGGAAAAGGTAGTGAGAAGAGAGTTGATAATGATGAAGATACAAGCGGCTGCAACAAAATGATCTTCATTCCCTGCTACAGAACTTTCCTCAGACATGGTCCACTTTTCCTTACAACCCTGCAGGGCAATCGTGGACAGATCTTGGACTTAGACCCAGAACTTTTAAGTCATTGAGCTTGTGGTGTGTCTCATCCATGAATGTAGAACTTTGACCACAGGGTTAGGGTGAGAACTGCTCATGCAGTGATGTTGTAAGCACCTTGGGGGGCATCAGGAATGTGTACACTTGTGTGGTGGACAATGGGGACACCACTGCAGTGGCCAAGGTGGAATTACAGTGTGGCCTGTGATGCCAGTCTCTGGCTTCTCACATACCAAACTAATCCTCTTGGTGATATTTATCCCCAATGCTATTCCTCCTGCCTGTTCTTTAGGAAGATGAAAATGCTGTGGGGCTTTATTCAAATCTGCCCTTGGCTCTCATTTTACTTCCCCTTGTATAGATGTACATTTTGAAAGGAAAGCAAGTAAAAGTGTACATCTAAGCCATCATCATTTTCCTTTTCTTTTTCAGATGCAGTTTTATATACCTAAGTCAGCCTTTTCCTTTCTTTGCTTTTCAGCCTGGGGCATGAGACTGAAAATGACAGCCCAGAATATTCCTGAAGAAGAACTATCTTGTGCGGTAGAAATGGAAGGATTTCCAAGGGAGGTTCCCTGTTTCTCCCTTCTAGGGGAGGATGATTGGGACTGTGACAATCACCAGAGACATTTAAGGCAGTCAGCTTTAACTCCAGAGAAAGCAGGGGCTCAGAAAGCAATTTGTGAACATCCTGGTTTTGGGGGGCATTTGAGTGCAAGTGCACACCTTTCATCATCTCAGACAGTTCCTATGACAAATGGTTTCCATGTACATGATTCAGGTGTTGGAAGTCTGGATTGTGACTCAGCCTTACACAGTTGTCCCAAAAGTTATGCAGCTAAGGGAACTGGTGACAGAGAAGCCTATGAAAAAGCCTTCAACTATTCCACAGAAGTTGTTCAATTTGGAAGAAGTCAAATGAGAGGGAGATCTTATAAATACCCAGAAAGTGTTAAATCTTTTAACCATTTTACTTCCCTTGGCCATCAGAAAATAATGAAAAGAAGCAAGAAACTGTATGAGGGTAAGGACTTCGGGGACATTTTTACCCTGAGCTCATCTCTTAATGAAAACAGGAGGAATCACCCTGGAGAAAAACAGTATAAATGTACTGAATGTGGCAAATGTTTCAAACGGAACTCTTCCCTTGTTTTGCATCACCGAACTCACACTGGAGAGAAACCTTATACCTGTAATGAGTGTGGAAAAGCCTTCTCCAAGAACTACAACCTGATAGTGCATCAAAGGATCCATACAGGTGAGAAACCTTATACATGCAATAAATGTGGGAAAGCATTCAGTGATGGGTCAGCTCTAACACAACACCAGAGAATTCACACAGGTGAGAAACCTTATGAATGTGTAGAATGTGGAAAAACCTTCAACAGAAATTCATCCCTGATCTTGCATCAAAGAACTCATACAGGGGAAAAACCTTATAGGTGTAACGAGTGTGGGAAACCCTTCACTGACATCTCCCACCTTACTGTGCATCTGAGGATCCATACAGGTGAGAAGCCCTATGAGTGTAGCAAATGTGGAAAGGCTTTCCGAGATGGCTCGTACCTCACCCAGCATGAGAGGACTCACACTGGAGAAAAGCCCTTTGAATGCACAGAGTGCGGGAAGTCCTTCAATCGAAACTCTCACCTTATTGTACATCAAAAGATCCATTCCGGAGAGAAACCCTATGAATGTAAAGAGTGTGGGAAAACATTCATTGAGAGTGCATATCTCATCAGGCACCAGAGGATTCATACTGGCGAGAAACCCTATGGCTGTAATCAATGTCAGAAGCTTTTCAGGAACATTGCAGGCCTCATCCGGCACCAGAGGACTCATACTGGTGAGAAGCCCTATGAGTGTAATCAGTGTGGCAAAGCTTTCAGGGACAGCTCCTGTCTGACCAAGCACCAGAGAATTCATACAAAGGAGACCCCATACCAGTGTTCAGAATGTGGGAAATCCTTCAAGCAGAACTCTCACCTGGCAGTACATCAGAGACTTCACAGCAGGGAGGGACTCAGCCAGTGTCCTCAATGTGGGAAAACATTCAGAAAGAGCTCATCTCTTGTCAGACATCAAGGAACACACCCTGGAAATAAATCCATGGAAGCATAATGCATGTGGGCTATAATCTTCCAATGTGCTCTCAGAATTCTACATGAAGGAGGTGTGTCTTAGATGGGACATCTCCCTGGTCAGTAGAAAAGTTTTTTTTAAGAGGTGGGGTTTTGCTGTGTTGCACAGGCTGGACTCGAATTCCTTGCCTCAAGTGATCCTCCTGCCTTGCCTTCCCACAGTGCTGGGATTACAAGTGTGAGCCCCTCTGCCCAGCAAAATTCTTTTTTTTGCAGTTTTTGGCAGGGGCTGGGTTTGAACCCACCACCTCCGGCATATGAGACCGGTGCCCTACTCCTTTGAGCCACAGGTGCCACCCCCAGCAAAATTCTTTAAGCTATCCAGTGAATTGATGAATGTGAGACATTCCATAGCCTTATTGTTAACTCTGTTCATTTTGGAATTTCTGGACAAAACATAGGATGGTAAGAAATGTAGAAAAAGCTTCAGGTAGGGCGGCACCTGTGGCTCAGTGAGTAGGATGCCAGCGCCATATACTGAGGTTGGTGGGTTCGAACCCAGTACTGACAAAACTGCAAAAAAAAATAGCTGGGCGTTGTGGCAGGCGCCTGTAGTCCCAGCTACTCAGGAGGCTGAGGCAAGAGAATCACCTAAGCCCAAGAGCTGGAGGTTGCTGTGAGATGTGATGCCACAGCACTCTACCGAGGGTGACAAAGTAAGACTCTGTCTCAAAAAAAAAAAGGTTTCAGGGATGATTCAGTCCATATCAAACATGACAGCACATACACTGGAATAAAATATGAGCACGTGAGGAAGGAACTTCCCCTTGAGATGTCCACCCACTTCTGCATCAGAATGCTTAAGCCAGAAAGAACTTGTGAATGTATTCAGTAGGTAATCAGTATGAGGAATCCTTTAATAGGAGTTTCCACCTATTGTACATAAACTTTTAGTAGAATCAAACTTTTTAAATATAATCAGGAAAGTAACTTTTTGGCAGGAGCTCTTACATTCTTTATCAACAAGCATGTACTGGTGAGAGATTGCATACAGTACTTCACCCACAGAACTATAGTAGATTTTGCTGTCTGAATGTATTTCTGTATTATAATCCTGTCTGAACACTGAGGACCTATTTCAGAAAGGGAAACTCAATGAAGAAATGGCTTGTGAATAAACAGTGAAATTGTCCCTCCTAAGACTAAGAAAAGCTCATGCTAAGATGGGAAGGGCTGCTTCCAGGAAATGCAATTTGTTTCTTTAGTTGTAGAAACAAAATACAGAGTAGTTAATGTTTACATTGTCACCCCCTCAGTGCCATTGTTGTTAATTTAGGATTCTAATTTGTTCCATTCAGCTTCTCTGAACCATAATTACAAAGAGTTTTTTGCCATATTGAAAATGCATATAGTATGATAAAAAGAAGGCATAAGATAGGTTTACTGTCTTTATAGCCGTGTAAACATGTGCATGTATGGATGTAGATTGGAAGTGGATGGTGGAGAAATAAATGTGTGGTTTCTTTATGGGACTGGAATTGTGTATCTTTTTTTTCCTATTACAAGTGTACATTTTTGGTATAATAATTTGATAATGACTGAAATGAAGCCAAAAGGTAAACGGGGGGTTTCTTTGGAACCTCTTTGCTAGTAGAGGCTAGATCCGGGATGCAAGGCAGCCAGAAGCATGCACGGGGGCAACCAGGAAGAGCATCCTATAGCCCAGGGCAAGAGATTCATTTTCTTTCTTTCTTTCTTTCTTTTTTTTTTTTGTAGAGACAGAGTCTCACTTTATTGCACTTGGTAGAGTGCCGTGGCATCAAACGGCTCACAGCAACCTCCAACTCCTGGGCTTAGGCAATTCTCTTGCCTCAGCCTCCTGAGTAGCTGGGACTACAGGCACCCGCCACAACGCCTAACTATTTTTCTGTTTTGCAGTTCGGCCGAGGCCGGGTTTGAACACACCACCTTCGGTATATGGGGCCAGCGTCCTACCCGATGAGCCACAGGTGCTGTCCTCTTTTTTTTTTTTTGCAGTTTTTTGGCTGGGGCAGGCTTGAACCTGCTACCCCTGGTATATGGAACCAGCGCCCTACTCCTTAAGCTATAGGCACTGCCCAAGAGATTCATTTTCTTCTTAGGGACTTGGACTATGAGGGGTTCATTGTAGAGGAGAGAAGGCTGCAGAGGAGTCTGGGATAACCCTGAGAAGACCCTTCTGAGGAGGTGCAGTGTTAGCTAAGTGTAAAATAAGCTGGTTGACAGCCTCAGAGCCCTGTTAGCGGGTTTCCTGTGAGTTCTGAGTTGCCCATGTCTCCTATTTCCTGGTTCCTATGCAGGGAGAGTCTGGGTGAAAGTCATTCTGAGCTAAGTAAGGTTACGAGTTGCTTGAGTAGAAACTCAGGCAGGCATCTGGGGCTTCTCTGTGTGGGTGCCCTTTCCCTGACGGGGAACCTCAGATAAGCTTCACCTGCCTGTAGTGCAGCCCATCCTGTGGCCTCAGCTGTGTGGGCAAGCGTTTGTGAAGACTGGCTGGGCCATGTGTATAAGTGCCCTTTTCTTACTGTGAAGAGGGTCCTTTTCATCAGATTCTTTTTTTTTTTTTTTGAGATAGAGCCTCAAGCTGTCACCCTGGGTAGAGTGCTGTGGCATCACAGCTCACAGCAACCTCCAATTTCTGGGCTCAAGCGAGTCTCTTGACTCAGCCTCCCAAGTAGCTGGGACTGCAGGCGCCTGCCACAACGCCTGCCATATTTTGGTTGCAGCCGTAGTTATTTGGTGGGCCTGGGCTGGATTCGAACCCACCAGCTCAGGTGTACGTGGCTGGTGCCTTAGCCCGCTGAGCCACAGGCGCCAAGCCTCATCAGATTCTTAAAAGAGTGGGTAAGATCAGTCCAACAAACTGATCCTTAAGTTTGTTGGAGTTGAGTTCTGGGAGTGTATCATGCTTCAGTGCAGGGTATGTGGCCTCTTCCCAGCAGTGTTAGCTGAATGGAGAAATATGGAACAAGTTTGCCTGCCCTAGAGAATCCGTTCCTCTCCAAGCCCACCCTTCCTAGGTAAATGTACAACCACTCCCCAGATAAGCAAGCCAGGAGATGAGAGAAGGGAAAGAAAGAGGACATAAAACCTGAAACAAGGAGAAGGAGCAAGGTGCAGCGTCCAGGAATATCCCTCTGCAGATTTAGTCCAGTCTCATTCTTGACACCCCCAGTCTGATATACCCCTGTCTTGTCCCCAGATTTCTTTATGAAGTAACTCCTTTTGGTCCAAAAGGGCAGAACTCTGGGTTGGATTTTAGCTGAAGTTTCAGGGGTTTAAAAGGATCCTGATGGGCATCCAGTCACGCTACAGTGCCTCAAGTGGAAAGGTGTAGCTGGCTGGACAGTGAGGATGACTAACATGCAGGACTGCAATGGGAAAGCTCCCTGGGATGAGGAAGTGTTGAGGGTCTCTGACTGTGACCTGGTATCTTCACAAGGCTCAGAATCTGTGGACCTGAGCCTCAGTCCATCCAGGGAGGGCCTTCAGGTGGCCATCCCTCCCAGCCATGCCTTTTCTCTTGTCTGCTATCTTGGCTGCAGCCTCCATGGCACACACTTCCCCTTAAGATGCAGCTGACCTGCACCAGCCCTTGTAGCGGTGTCACAGGGCAGGGTGGGCAGCCAGCACATGCAGCTCAGAGGCTTAACTCCAGTCCTGGAGATGAGAGAAGAGAGGAGGTGAGCAATGGAAGTGGAAGGGAAGAGAATGGCCCTGGGAAGGCATTTGGGGAAAGAAAGTCCTCTATGCATCTGGAGGCAGTGATGGCAAGGTGAGAATTTCATGGGGTGCAGACCAGTCAGGCCCTTCACTGGACCACTTGTGTAAGAAGTGGGTGGTTCTGTGTCCTAGGGACCATGGCTACCATGTGGGGAGGCAAGTAGGAGGGGTCCTGACCAGCTTGTGTTCTCCAGAAGGTTGTCTGGAGGTGTGTGTGTGCATGTGTCTTGGAACCCATGTAAAGAAAAGTATCCCGACTCTTTGCTCAGCCCAACTTTAATCAGGCTCCTCTGAGCCCTCTGCTTAATGAGGCCTGACCTTGGACATTCTTCTTTGTCCTTGTAGGATCCAGATTAAGCAAGAATCTTGCTAAGTTGGTAAGATAGGTTTACTGTCTTTACAGCCATGTAAACATACATGCATGTATGCAAGTTTAGCAAAAGTCCTCCCTCCACCCTTGATATCGGAATTCCTCGCCCCCACCCTCAATATCTTCTCACCGTGGTCTGCTTTCAGTGTTGAGTCAGTCTCTCTAAAGCCTTACTACAAACCCCACAGTAAACGGCCCCCTTGAGTAAATTCTGCCTCACTGTGCGTGCTTTGTGTGAAGAATTCACAGGGGCATATGCTATTGCTCAGCCTTATGTGTTAAACTTGTCCATGTTGCTGCACAGAGCCGCAATTACTTCTCATTGCCATATAAAATTTGCAGTATGCATACACTTTGACATATTTGTCCATTCCACTCCAGAGAGGTGTTTCTTACCCAGAGGTGATTTTGCCCCCATGGAAATATGGAGACATTGGGTGGTTATGACAAAGGTTGGGGGGGAAGCTATCTGCATCTAGTGGAGGCTAGGGACAGCCCCCACAGCAGTGTTATCTAGCCCAGGTTTAGAATGTTGCTGAGGTTGAGGTGTACACATTTCTTGTTCTTACTTTTACAAGAAGGAACCCCATTATGAAGAAAAAATGGTCTCACAATCCCAGGACAGGACGTTACAGATCTGTGTCTTTGTAGTAATGTGTATTTTAAGACACATAAATCCCTAGTGGACTGTCCAAAACACCCAGGAACTGTGGGCTGTGCTCTCCACTTTGGCATCTGCTGCTTCAAGTAAGATTTGGATGTGTTCTAGTGTTAACATTAGCAACTTCCCTGCCTCTTGGCTCCACATTCCAGATTCTGGGACAGGGGTTCATCTCCAGACCAGCTGTGGCCAGAGGGTAAACACCCTGAAAAAGGGGTTTCAACCACAGAATTGGAGAGTCCATGTGGTTTTGTGTGAATTGTTATTCCCTTGCTCCCTTTTTTTTTTTTTTTTTTTTGAGACAGAGCCTCAAGCTGTCACCCTAGATAGAGTGCAGTGGCATCACAGCTAATAGCAACCTCCAATTCCTGGGCTCAAGCGAGTCTCCTGCCTCCACCTCCCTAGTAGCTGGGACTACAGGCGCCCGCCACAACGCCTGGCCATTTTCTTTTGGGTTGCAGCCATCGTTGTTTGGCGGGCCCAGGCTGGATTCGAACCCGCCAGCTCAGGTGTACGTGGCTGGCGCCTTAGCCCGTTGAGCCACAGGCGCCGAGCCACCTTGCTCCTTTTTTTTTAAAAGTTTTTTTCAAATGGATAGAAATCACTGCTGTAATGAAAATAAAGAGTAGTCCCCCATATCCTTGGGGGATACATTTCAAGACCTACAGTGGATGCTTAAAGGCTCAGATAACCCTATATACAGTTATCCCTTGGTATCTGTGGAGGATTGGTTCCAGATATAAAATAACATTGTATGTGTATACGCCTATACACATTTTTTCATATACTTCAAATCATCCCTAGATTACTTATAAAACCTAATACAATGCAAATACTATGTTAATAGTTACACTGTATTGTTCAGGGAATAATGACAAGGAGAAAAGTCTGTATTCAGTGCAATTTTTTAAATATTTTCAATCCAAGGGTGGTTGATTCTGTGGGTGAACCCACAGATACACAGGGCTGACTGTATGTTCTTTTATACATACATACCAATGATAAACTTTAATTTATACATTAATTTATAAAATAAGGGTTACTTGGCTAGGTGTGGTAGCTTACACCTATAATCCTTACACTCTGGGAGACTGAGGCAGGAGGACTACTTGAGGCCAGGAGTTGGAGACCAACCTGAGCAAGAGTGAGACCCTGTCTCTACTAAAAATAAAAAAATTGACACGGCACCTGTGGCTCAAGCGGCTAAGGCACCAGCCACATACACCTGAGCTGGTGGGTTCGAATCTAGCCTGGGCCCACTAAACAACAACAGCTGCAACCAAAAAATAGTCAGGCGTGTGGCAGGTGCCTGTAGTCCCAGCTACTTGGGAGGCAGAGGCAGAAGAATTACTTGAGCCCAGGAGTTGGAAGTTGCTGAGCGTGATGCCATGGCACTCTACCCAGGGCGACAGCTTGAAGCTCTGTCTTAAATAAATAATAAAAATAGAAAAATTAATGGGTGCCTGTGGTCCCAGCTACTGGGGGGTAAGGGGTGGACGTTGGGGGGTGGTGGATGGAGGCAGGAGGATCACTTTGGCCCAGGAGTTTGAAGTTGCTATGAGCTACAATGATGCCACTCTATTCTAGCCTGGGCAACAGAGTGAGACTGTCTCCAAAAAAAAGAAAAAAAGAAAAGTTAAAAGCGTTACTTGAAAAAAGAAAATTTAAAAAAAAGTGAGTGTTACTCGAACACAAGCACAACAATATTGCAACAGTCAACCTGGTAACCAAGATGACTACATGGTGATGGTGGCATAATGCAGCATGGATGATCCATGTCCTGGGCAGATGGAGTGGACAGCGTGACATTTTGTTATTTCAAATTGTGTTTCGGGGGCCAGGTGCGGTAGCTCACACCTGTAATCCTAGCACACTGGGAGGCTGAGGTGGGTGGATTGCCTGAGCTCACTGGTTTGAGATCAGCCTGAGCCAGAGTGAGATCTCATCTCTAAAAAATAGCTGAGTATTGTGGTGGACACCTGTAGTCCCAGCTACTTGGGAGGCTGAGGCAAGAGAATTGCTTGAGCCCAAGAGGTCACAGCACACTACTGAGGGTGACAAAGTGAGACTCTGTCTCAAAAAAAAAAAAAAAAAAAAAAGGGTGGCACCTGTGGCTCATCGAGTAGGGTGCTGGCCCCATATACCGAAGGTGGAGGGTTCAAACCTGGCTTCGGTGAACTGCAAAACAGAAAAATAGCCGGGCATTGTGGCAGGCGCCTGTAGTCCCAGCTACTCGGGAAGCTGAGGTAAAAGAATCGCCTAAGCCGAGGAGTTGGAGGTTGCTTTGAGCTGTGTGACACCACGGCACTCTACCAAGGGCAATAAAGTGAGACTCTTGTCTCTACAAAAAAAAAAAAAAAAAAAAGTGTGTGTTAGAACAGCACACAATTTAAAACTTGTGAATTGTTTATTTCTGGATTTTCCATTTAATATTTTCAGACCAAGGTTGACCATGGCTATCTGTAACAAGTGACACTGTGCATGGGGGTGCTACTGTAATCCATATACAGACAGTGGAAGCTGTGAGATATGGACTGGGTGAGTTCCAGACTGATTCCTCGTAGCCTGGCAGTCATGGAGAGAGATAAGTGAGACACAGGATGGATAGGGGGTCATTTTGGATTATCAGGCTGCGTCCCATCTAACACACAAGACCTTAAAAGCGGAGAACTTTGGCTGGAGTCAGATGCTGAGGAAAGAGAAGGTAGAGAGAATTGCAGTGTGTGAAGGACTAACTCAACTGTTGCTGGCTTTAAAGCTGGAGGGACCATGAGCCAGGGAATGTGGGTGGCCACTAGAAGCTGATAGCTGGCCAACAAATGGCAACAAATACAGACATCACTACTACAGCAACACTGGATTTGCCAACAACCTGAATCGTCCTGCAAGTGGAGTCTTCCCCAGAGCGTCTTAAGAACCCAGGCCTGCTAACACTTTGATTACAGCAAGAACCACCTGGATTTCTGACCTAAGATAATAAATTTGTGGTGATTTTCTTTCTTTTGTTTTTGAGATGGGCTCTCACTATGTTGCCCAGGCTGGTCTTGAACTCCTGGGCTCAAGCAATCCTCCTGCCTTTCCTTCTTGAGTGTCTGGGACTAACAGCTGATCTGTGGTAATTTCCTACAGCAGCAATAGAAAGCTAATATGCTGCTAAGAAAATCTTCTCGGCAGTGCTTGTGGCTCAAAGGAGTAGGGCAGCGGCCTCATACACCGGAGGTGGCGGGTTCAAACCTAGCCCCAGCCAAAAACTGCCAAAAAAAAAAAAAAAATCCTTCTCTGGTGTGCTTTGCAGTCTTGTAGCTGGCACCTTGCTAAGATAATTACAGGGTCACCACCAGCCCACACCTTGCTTTCATTCAAATTAGGAAAATAGCTCTCTTGGGGCTAAAGGAAAACTCTCTATATGCAGCAGCCCTTGCTTTGGAGACACTAAAACTGGATGCTGGGGGTTCATCCATGATGAAAGGTGTGGGAGAGACCAGACTGGGAGAGGTTCAGGCCATGTTTAATGAAAAGGGGACAGAGACCCTCATGGCCAAAGATGGCGTAAGCACCCACGGTGGTTGGAGGCTTGTTTTCATACTGAGTGTAGGGGGAGGAAGATTCTACAGCTTGCTGGAAGGTTCTGGTGGGCTAGGGTCTTTCCAGAGGAACTCTTGGGGTGGGGCCAGGTAGGCCTTTTGTTCTAGGAGGAGGAGGGAGAAGGGTTTAGGCCCCCCAAAACACATCAAGTCTGACACCCAAAGTTATGATTGAGGGGGCTGCAGAGATGCAGCGCATCACCCCTATAGGCCCTGCTGACTCGTGGCCGGTAGACCTAGTTTTAATCATTCATGTTCAGACCCAAACCCTCCCTTCTCCTCCGGCAGGCTGGGCTGCTGTCCTTCATTAACACGACCATCCCCGTGGTAGGCTGACCTTAACCTCCCAAGTAGGTCCACAGCCTAATTTCCGGAAACTTTAAAGGTTACCTTACATGGCAAAGGGACTGGGAAGACGTAAGTTAAGGATTTGGAAATGGAGAGATTATCCTGTATTACTGGAAGTGGGCCTTAAGTGTAATAACAGAGTCCTCGTGAGAGGAGACAGGTTCAGAGGCAGAGGAGAGGTGACGATGCAAACAGCCGTGAGGGTGGCGGAAGGGGCCACGTGCCTGGGAAGCTGGCAAAGGTGAGGAAAGGAATAATCCACAGAGCCTCGAGGAACCACCTTGTCAACACCTTGACTGTTAGCCCACTGAAAGGGATTTCCGACTTCAGGCCTCCAGAGCTGCGGGTGAATAAATGGATGATTTCAAGCTACGAAGTTTGCGGTAATTTGTTACTGTGCTAAGACATGAATGCTATAACAAATTACCACAAATTGGTAATTGGTCTGCAATAGTTAACCTGGCGGCCCAGAGAAACTCCCGTCATTCTCTCTTAAACTTCCCAGGGGAGCGAAAACGCAGCAAACACCCGTTTCCCAATTCCAGGCTGGTAGGCCGCGACCTGGACCGCAGGCCCGAATCCTTCCGCGCGGGCTCCGCCTCCGCCCCCGCCCCCGCCGCTAGCGCCGGGAGAGGCCACATCCGGGCATCCAGCGTTTGCGCATGAGCAGAGATCGGAGTTCGCCGACGTGGACCCCGTGGCGGCGGGAGGTGAGTCTGCAGTCTCATAGCCCGTGGGGCCTCGGTTCCCTTCACACCCTCCCGGGGCGCGGAAACCAGGCCTGGGCCAGAGCACAGGGGGTGTCCGGAGCGCCACGAAAGCTGGGGTTGAGCGGCGATCCTGCCCTGGGAGGCGCTGGCCGGGGGGTGCCAGATGGGGCTGGGCGCGTACCCCCTTCCGTCCTCCCCGCGGGCGGGAATGGGTTCCTCCTTCCCTTCCCCGGGCTCGGACTCCCGGGTCCTCTCCCTTCTCTGAGGCGCAGGTCGCTTCTCCCCACGGCGTGTGGATGCCCCTTCTCTTCTTCCGCGGGGCTTGGGCTCAGACTGCCCGACCTGTTCCCGCACCCACTCTCGACGTTTTCCCGCGTTCCGTCCTCCCTCCGGAACAAGCCTGGTCCTGCCCCCCAGCCCGAGACCACGGCCTGTCGCTGCGCCTTCGGGGACGAGTGATGGCTTCTTCCCCTTCCCACCCGCTGCTAACCCTGCCCTTTTGGGCTCCCACTGCCCTGCTGGGCATGGAGGCGTCTGACCTGCCCAGTGCCCCTTGCCGCAGACCCCAGACTCCCCGAGACAGGCATCTCAGGCTTTGGGGTCCTTAGCTGAGCATCTGGTCTCCCCCAAACCCAGTCCTAGTCTCTGTACATGGTGACTCCTTCCGCCCAGTCTTTAAAACACCTGCATGTTTCTCTTCCTAACCCCCACCTCGTCCCAGTCCAAAATTCCATGCCCCTGTCTCCCTGGTATTTCCAGAATTCGACCACTTCACCGTAACACCTCTCCTTGTTATAGGCACCTTCCTGCTCCCCTGCTACTTCCTCCCCCAGAATTCAGTGGGAGCCTCTCAGATCATGATCCTGCTCTACTTTAAACCCTTTCCTCACGCAGTAATAGCCAGAATCGTTACAAACTGGGGTCTGGAGCTGCTGGGATGCAAGTGTTAAGGAGCTTGCATCGAAGTGGAAATCAGAGGCCTGGCTTCTTCCTTGGGCAGTACATTCCCTGAAGTTGCTTGGGTTTTGAGTGGTAGGCCATGGGTAGAGGTTGAGACAATCAGGGACACCAGCCCTAACTCAGAAACTGCATCACCTACCTGAGACCTGGATCATCCAGGTTTCTGCACCTCTAGAGGTTGCAGACTGAGTGAGTGTTGGTAACAGATTCTGCAGTTTGTTCTTTGCCTGTGTCTCCCCAACCAGAAGGCTCACTTTACAATGTGGGGTCTTCATCTGTCTGATCCGCTGCTAAATTATCAGTGCCTTGAACAGGGCTTGGTACATGGTATGTATTCCATAAAATTCTGTATTGAATTTTAATTTATGTCATTGGAAAAATGTTTGCTGAGTGAATGAAAAAGGGCCATCCCTGTGTGGTCACAGGAAACTGGCCCTTGTTCCAGAGACTTGAGGAACAAAGCCTTTGTTAGCGAGCTTTTCCCTTTTTAATATCTGCAGCCTCAAGCCGTATGGATTGGGGAGGGGGGGGTGTTTGGAATTGGCCGTGCTTGGTATGGTATGAACCTTTGCAAGCTGCTTCTCACCAACCTTATGGTACTAGATGGAGTTTTGGTACATAAGTTTTCACTGCTGTATAGCATTCTATACTTTGCTGATGGAATGCTTAATTTGTCTTGCCCTCCCTGCTAATGGATATCTTGGAAGTTTTCAGGGTTTCAGCATTTCCACCAGTGCGTTAGGGGTCATCTTGAATGTATATCCTCCTAAAGGTTTCTTTAGCTTGGTGTTTGTCAAGTTTTTTTGACATAGGCATTGAAAGAAACACATTTACATAATAACTTACATAGATATGTAATGAGCAAGACTTTGATGATGCAACATTAATAAATGTGAGACCCTCTGGTGTTAATTTTGAATTGTACTTTATGTCATTGTAAAAATGATCCACTGTAGGATGGTGCCTGTAGCTCAGTGGGTAGCACACTGGCCACATACACCCAGGCTGGTGGGTTCAAACCTGGCCCAGGCCAGCTGAAACAACATTGATAACTGCAACAACAAAAAAATAGCCAGGCATTGTGGCAGGCGCCTGTAGTCCCAGCTACTTGGGAAGCGGAGGCAAGAAAATCACTTATATCCAAGAGTTTGAGGTTGCTGTGAGCATCAAACTCACAGATGCCAGGGCACTCTAACCAGAGTGACAGCTTGAGACTGTCTCCCCCCACCCCCTTAAAAAGGACCCACCACATTGCTTTGTAATCAAAATTTTTCTTTCTTTCTTTTTTTTTTTTTAACCAGCAACTTTTTTTAATGTTACATATACTATTCTCAAGGCACCAAAAAAAAAAATTTTTTTTTTTTTTTGAGACAGAACCTCAAGCTGTCGCCCTGGGTAGAGTGCTGTGGCATCACAGCTCACAGCCACCTCCAATTCCTGGGCTCAAGTGAGTCTCTTGCCTCCGCCTCCCAAGCAGCTGGGGACTACAGGCG
>CAUYRH010088887.1:0-15027 GCA_963574655.1 Perodicticus potto | reverse complement strand
CGAACCCGCCAGTTCAGGTGTACGTGGCTGGCGCCTTAGCCCATTGAGCCACAGGCGCCAAGCCAATAGAGTGTCCTTTTGATAGTCTCCTCTTCCAACAGACATGCTGGTTGAATGAAAACAGGAATAGAGACATCAAACTCTAATTAAAGACTTTTCTTTGCTATTATTTACCATACTTTTACTTCTCAAGGGAAAAAAAACCAAAAAGTAGTCCCTAACCCTTTTCAATTTACATCAAATAGAGTAACAGTACTCTTCTAATGACACCAATGTACTGATTATCTCATTTTTTCTTGGACGGGACTGGGTTTGAACCCACCACCTACGGTATATGGGGCCGGCACCCTACTCCTTGAGCCACAGGCGCCGCCCCTGATTATCTCATTTTTATAACTTTTCCAAACACTGCACCTTAATAGCCAAGGCATTAACTCAAATACTTGAGAGAAACATTTCCTCATAGAAAAATTTGTATTAGCAAGAAAAAGCAGTAATTTTTATTTTTATTATACAAACATCAGAAAAAACGTACAGAGTCTGCTCTGGATACCAGATGGAAAAGCCCCAAGGTAGCAAAACGACTGCAGGCTAGGATGAGGTTGATCCTGGACTGACCCAAGATAACCAAGTAGCATAGCTGAGGTCAGCAGGGAAAGCGTGGTTCCAATCTGCTGCTGACTGTCACTGCCATGGTCGAGGATCTTCATCCCTCCTTATAACCGACCTGACCTAACTGACTAAGCCCCTGAGACACACTAACACGGGGTAAAGGAGAAGCTGTCATAGTAGGGAATGTCAGAGACCAAAGCAGGGGTGACAGAATGATAAAAGAGAAGAGTTCATGGCCAACATCCTGGCTTCCTTTGACTCCCTAGCTAAACTTCAGGATAGGAGCAGCTTTGACTGAAGTTAATACATTTAGTAGACAGATCTGAAGGGCAAACTCCCTGGACCCTAGCAATGAAGAAAAGGGACAGGATGTGGCTGGGCGTGGTGGCTCACGCCTAGTTCTAACCCTAGAACTCTGGGAGGCAAGAAGGGTGGATTGCCTGAGCCAGAGCAAGACCTCATCTCTTAAAAAAATAGCCGGGTGTTGTGGTGGGCACCTGTAGTCCCAGCTACTCGGGAGGCTGAGGTAAGAGAATCTCTTGAGCCCAAGAGTTTGAGGTTGCTGTGAGATGTGATGCCACAGCACTCTACCAAGGGCAACGAGTGAGACTCTGTCTCAAAAAAATAAATAAATAAAATAAACAAACAAAACAGAAAAGGGACAGGACAGGATCACTACTCGGAGGTCTAATTTGGGGCAATGAGAATGTCCGTTTCCAAAAATACCTCAGGCACTTTAACTATTCTGGGATGAGGGTTAAACTAGGGAGCTTCTCCCTTCATTCTTTCTTTCATTTCAGTACCTTTCAGTGAATACTCAATCTATTTTGGATTCATTACTAGACTTATATGAAGTAACAAGACCGTTATCTCTGCAAACCCCCACCATTACTACCCTCATTTGCCCATGTCCACCTCCCTCTTCCTTCTCCTCAGGCTTGGGCACTATGAAAGGGTTTTAGTCAGGGCTGACCTAATGTTTAGTCTTTGAATACTCAGTCTTAATGCTCCATCACTGAATAGACGTTCACTGAGCGGTACCTTCCAGGCACTAGTCTGGGCACTGGGGATGAAAACGAGTAAGAACTGCTAACCCTTCTAAAATATCTTAGTTGGCTCGGCGCCTGTGGCTCAACAGGCTAAGGCGCCAGCCATGTACACCTGAGCTGGCGGGTTCGAATCCAGCCCGGGCCCGTCAAACAACAATGACAGCTGCAACCAAAAAAAAAAAAAATGGCCGGGCGTTATGGTGGGCGCCTGTAGTCCCAGCTACTTGGGAGGTGGAGGCAGGAGACTCGCTTGAGCCTAGGAATTGGAGGTTGCTGTGAGCTGGATGCCACGGCACTCTATCCAGGGTGACAGCTTGAGGCTCTGTCTCAAAAAAATAAATAAATAAATAAAATCTCTTAGTTTAGTAGCGAGGCACACAAATAAATACAATATAAAAAGTACCATAAAGGGATGCTTGCCTGGAGAGGGCGAGAGTACCTGACCAGTGAGTGCTGAGACAGAGTCAAGTTCAAGCAGCCATAAGGACTCTTACAAAGATTAGGGGTTGAAAAAGACTTGCCAAGGATAGTTTAGGGTCAGCTCAATAATTAGCTGATAAATATCCTTTACTGCTTAAACCTCTTTAAGATGAACCCTTTGGAAAACAATGCTCTATGGCTGAAAATTAATAGGTATCACCTATTTTAATGCCTATGCAGGCCCTAAGATCACAGGCAGAAAAGTTGGGT
The DNA here is from genome assembly GCA_963574655.1 of Perodicticus potto. Lineage (NCBI taxonomy): Eukaryota > Metazoa > Chordata > Mammalia > Primates > Lorisidae > Perodicticus > Perodicticus potto. The sequence continues at coordinate 12,676 of CAUYRH010088887.1, read as the reverse complement.
ACAGGCACTTTCAGAAGTCACTTTTCAATAATAGCAACTGTCCATGTTTGTTGAGTGCAATTCTGTCACAACACAAATATCCAAATATTTTTTATATGACAATGACATAGATGATGAATAATCAATCACAACAGCAGCAGCAGCAGTTCTCATCTTCTATTTATGATACACTAGGTACTTACCAAGTGCTTTACATTTAGTAGAACCTCTATAGTTGACCACCCACTTAGGTTGACCTAATTTTCATAGACTGGACATGCACCACATGTATGCTACCAGTACCTCATTCCTTATTGTGACCACCTCCGTATGTTGACTGCTTTATTACAGTCCCTGGGGTGGTCAATTTGTAAAAGGTTCTCCTATATTTATACACTTAAATATCTCTGCACACTGTTATAGAAGATACCATTTGTCCCTTTTTCAGAAAGTCTAAACAGTTTTCTCCGTTGGGGAGCTAGTCAGAGGCAGAGCCAGGAAATGATCCAAGCCTTCTAATTCCAGTTTATTCTCCTAACCCCAATGCCATATTGCCTCTCATTTGGTGATGCTGCTAAATCCATCTGAAATACTTAGCTATTCAAAGTACTTCAATACCGCTGTGCTACTGGCCTTCCCACTCCTTTCTGCCCATGGCCAGCACACATACTCCACGCCCCTACAGTCAGACACAGACACACAGAGACACAAGCTAGAAAGCTTTTAAAAACTGTATGTCCTGGACTCCTCCCTTGTGATTGGATTGATTGATTTTGTAGGTGTGATGTAGATTTTACAAGTGAGAAACATACACAAGATCTGGAAGGAAGCAGCCACGTTTCTTCGCATCAGGGTAGGTGTAAGCTCCAGCAGACCCAGTGCCAGCAGCATCCGCTAGATGCCATGTTCCACTGTCTATTTACCAACTTCTGGCAGTGAAGCAGCTATGATGGCAGCACCCAGAGTACCTGGGGCAGGGTAGTTTCCTAATTCCTACCTGGGGGACGAAGGCCCTATCCTCACTGCCCCAGCCCTGTTCACTAGAATAACGTAACAATGATCTCAGGTAACTCCACAGAAACTTGACTATTTCAACAGCATAGTCACTATAATTATTGTTGAGAAATAATATTTAGTAAGTTATTAACTATATTTGACAGATTGAATGTATAAAATTAAATTATTTGTCCAAGTCACACAAGTTAATGGTTTAACCGAAACTGACACTCTAGCACTATTCCACCCCAGCACTATTAGTGATAATGCCACTATGAATTGTAATAAGAATTCTTTTGGTTGTAGTTGTCATTGTTGTTTGGCAGGCCTGGGCTGGATTTGAACCCGCCAGCTCTGGTGTATGGGGCTACAGGTGCCGAGCCAAGAATTCTTGATGTCAGTTCTAATTTAATTATCTTTTACTTAAGAGTCTAGACATAAGCCTCAATACATCAAAGGACAAAATTTCTCTCAAACATGAACATGTGAGGCAAACAATCACTGCTTTGATGTTGGGATAAAAAGCTTAGAAAATGTGCCCAGAAATGTCTCAGTGCGTTCTCAATATCCAAATAATTTAAGATTCCATCCTTGACCTATAAGCTCAGTGCAGAGATAAAAACTGGGATAAGTAAACCAACTCTAGTCAGCGCATAGTCTTTAAAGAAGAAATTTATATCAGAATCACAAAACAGCTCTACTACTATTGAAAACTTGGTAAAGAAAAATAGTGCAAGAAATAAAAATCTACAAAATGATAATATAAAATATTTAGATCTACAGATTTTTTTTTTTTTTGAGACAGAGTCTCACCATGTCACGCTCCATAGAGTGCCGTAGCATCACAGCTCACAGTAACCTCAAACTCTTGGGCTTAAGCGATTCTCTTGCCTCAGCCTCCCAAGTAACTGGGATACAGGTGACACCACAATGCCTGGCTATTTTTTTGTTGCAGTTGTTCAACTGGCCTGGGCCAGGTTCGAACCTGCCACTCTCCATGTATATGGCTGGCGCTGTAACTACTGTGCTACAGGTGCGGAGCCTACAGATGGTTTTTAAATTTCATACTTATTTAAAATCAACATTCTTCCTAAGGCAACTGGATTTCCTTAGGGCCAAATAAATAACCTTTGACCTAAACTCATCCATTATACAAAAATTAACTTAAAAGGAACACAGATTTAAACATGAAATGTAAAACTATAAGACTCTTAGAAAAACCTTTAATACACTGCAGGCAGAAATATAAAATGTACAGTCAAGATGGAAAGGTTTGGCAAGTTCTCAAAATGGTAAACGTAGGGCGGCGCCTGTGGCTGTCCGAATAGGGCACTGGCCCCATATACCGAAGGTGGCGGATTCAAACCCGGCCTCGGCCAAACTGCAAAAACAGAAAAATAGGCAGGCATTGTGGCGGGCGCCTGTAGTCCCAGCTGCTCGGGAGGCTGAGGCAAGAGAATCGCCCAAGCCCAGGAGTTGGAGGTTGCTGTAAGCTGTATAACGCCATGGCACTTCACCAAGGGCGATAAAGTGAGACTATCTCTACAAAGAAAAAAAAGAAAGAAAGAAAGTAAATGTAAATTTTCCATATGACACTGTAATTCCCTTCCTAGGTATATACTCAAAAAAAATTGGAAATAGATATTCAAGTAAGTATGTATAAATGAGTATTCACAGCAGCACTATTCACAACAGGCAGCAATAATATGTGGTATATCCATACTACAGAACAGCATTCATTGATAAAAAGGAATAAAGTACCATTATGTGCTACAATGGTGGATGCTAAGCGAAAGAAGACTGACAAGCCAGGCATGGTGGCTCACACCTGTATTCCTAGCACTCTGGGAGGCAGGTAGATTGTCTGAGCTCTCAGGTTTGAGACCAGTCTGAGCAAGAGTCTCAAAACAGCCGGGCACTGTAGCAGGTGTCTGTAGTTTCAGCTACTTGGAAGGCTGAGGCAAGAGAATCATTTGAGCCCAAGAGTTTGAGTTTGCTGTGAACTATGACGTCACAGCATTCTACCGAGGGTGACAAAATGAGACTCTGTCTCAAAAAAAAAGAAAAGGGCGGCACCTGTGGCTCAAAGGAGTAAGGCTTTGGCCCCATATGCCAGGAGTAAGGCTTTGGCCCCATATACAGAGGGTGGCGTGTTCGGCCTCAACTGCAACAAAAAAATAGCCAGGCATTGTGGCAGAGGTCTATAGTCCCAGCTACTTGGGAGGCTGAGGCCATAGAATCACCTAAGCCCAGGAGCTGGAGTTTGCTGTGAGCTGTGACATCTGACCCTCTACCAAAGGCAACAAAGTGAGACTTTGTCTCTTAAAAAAAAGAAAAAAGTTTTCCTATACTGAGAAAAAGATAAACCCAATAGGAAAACAGGCAAAAGTGCTGAATAGGCACTTCATGAAATGAGTACTTCCAATGGTCATTAAACATATAAAAAGAAAAAATATATATATAAAAAGGTGCTTAGTAGTCCCAGCTACTTGGGAGGCTGAGGCAAGAGAATCGCTTAAACCCAAGAGTTTGACGTTGCTGTGAGCTGTGATGTCACAGCATTCTACCAAGGGCGACATAGTGAGACTCTGTCTCAAAAAAAAGGTGCTTAACTATAAAATGCCAATCAAAACCACTAGATACTAGTACACATATTTACTCAAATCGGCAGAAAATATAAATAATGACATTTCCAAGTGTTGGTAAAGATATAGAACAGTAAGAATTCTCGAACACAGCTGGCAGATCACTTTGGAAAGCAAGTTAGCACTACCATGCAGCACTAAAGACATGCATACTCTCTATAACCCAGTAAGTTCAAGACTGGAGAACTTCACATGCCCAGGAAATGCACACTTCAGAATGTTTACAGAAGCTTTATTAGTTACTGACAAAATGAGCCCTAATGTCCATCAATATTAGAATGAGGCTGGGCGCAGTGGCTCGCGCCTGTAATTCTAGCACTCTGGGAGGCTGAGGCAGGTGGATTGCTTGAGCTCAGGAGTTTGAGACCAACCTGAGCAAGAGTGAGCAACAACCCGTCATTATTGTTTGGCGGGCCAGGGCTGGATTCGTCATTGTTGTTTGGCGGGCCCGGGCTCTATCTCTAAAAATAGAAAAACTAGCCAGGCATGGGAGTAGGTGCCTATAGTCCCGGCTACTTGAGAGGGAGGCAAGAGGATCACTTGAGCCCCAGAGTTTGAAGTTGCTGTGAAACCACAGCACTCCCCCCAGGGCAACAGAGTGAGACTGTCTCAAAAATAACATTGAAAAAATATTAGAATGAATAAAGGGTGACATACAAAGAGATCCTGTCCCTACTAAAAACAAAAAAATTAGCTGGATGTCATGCCAAGTGCCTACAGTTTCAGCTAAATATATAGTTTCATATAGCAATGAAAACAAATGGAAATCCACGAACAGCTGAAGCTTATTTGAATAAAGAAGGCATAAAATATACAATGCAAATGTATTTCTATAAGGTTCAAAAGCAGGCTTAGCTAAATTTTGTTTATGGACTCACACACAGGTGATAAAACCATAAGAAAAAACCACGAAAATGTTTATCTCAGGGGAGCAGGAGAAGAGAAGATCAAGCAGGGGCATGTACTTCTAAAAGCATTTATTGTATTTCACATTTACTTTTTTTTTTTCTTTCTTTCTTTTTTTTTTTTGAGACAGAGTCTCAAGCTGTCACCCTGGGTAGAGTGCTGTGGCATCACAGCTCACAGCAATCTCCAACTCCTGGGCTCAAGCGATTCTCCTGCCTCCGCCTCCCAAGTAGCTGGGACTACAGGCGCCCACCACAACTTCCGACTATTTTTTGGTTGCAGCCGTCATTGTTGTTTGGCGGGCCCAGGCTGGATTCGGACCTGCCAGTTCAGGTGTACGTGGCTGGTGCCTTAGCCGCTTGCACCACAGGCGCCAAGCCCACATTTACTTTGTATTAACACTTGTAGATGTGTGCTGCATATATATGTACACTGGTTATATATAACAAACAAAAGAGTAAAAAATAATGGAATGCGCAAAAAATAACAATGGAAAGAATCTGGCCCAACTAAATAAATCCCAAACTTTCTATATAGAAGGAAAAATATTTTTCATGACATACAATTCATTCTGAAAGTTTTTGTTGTTGTTGTTGAGAAAGAGTCTCACTACGTCACCCTTGGTAGTGTGCTGTGGTGTCATAGCTCACAGCAACCTCAAACTCTTGGGCTTAAGCGATTCCCTTGCCTCAGTCTCCCAAGTAGCTGGGATTACAGGTGCCCACCACAATGCCCGGCTACTTTTTATTGCAGTTGTCACTGTTGTTTTTTTTTTTAGTTGGCCTGGGCCAGGTTTGAACCTGTCAGCCTCAGTGTATGTGGCTGGCGCCGTAACCACTGTGCTATGGGCGCCGAGCCCTGAAAGGTTTTTGGTTTTTTTTTTTTTTGGAAACAGTCTCATTACGTCACCCTCGGTAGAGTGCCGTGGCATCACAACTCATAGCAGCCTCAAACTCTTGGGCTTAAGCGATTCTCTTGCCTCAGCCTCCCAAGTTGTTGGGACTACAGGCACCAGCCACAACACCTGGCTATTTTTTTGTTGCAGTTGTCATTGTTGCTTTAGCTGGTCGGGGCCGGATTCAAACCTGCCAGCCTCGGTGTATGTGGCCAGCGTCCTAGCCACTAAGCTACAGGCGCCGCCTCATTCTGAAAGTTTTACGTGTCACAGAATTTGTTGAGCTGCATGACTAGCAAAAAAATGTATGCAAATTTACTTAGCCTACCATCTGATCACAGGGAATTCTACTTTGTCTGATAGCACTAAGACGCTTACCTCGCTGGAAAAGATCAAAGTACTTCAGAACTCTCAGCCCTTGAAACAGAAGGCTATGTAGCTAAGAAAAACCTTTCCTTTAACAATACTCTAATTCTGTTTGCCACTACTACGGACGGTACTGCTTAAGATTTTAAGACATTTAACAATACTAAAAAGAAAATAACACTGCACACCAAAAACAGGCTGGTGAAAATAGCCCATGGTGTTTTGCATTTTTATTTGAGCAATCTTTTCTGCTAAAGAAGGAAATAGCCCCCTAAGATAAATCTAAAAATAACTGAAACATGACAAAATTGTTTTAAAATCCCAAATAATTCCCACCTGAGGAAGCGTTGAAAATGAAGTTAACCTATAGTTAAAAAGCATCATATAGCCAGAAGTATTTCTTTTATACACTAACAATTATGTCTTTACTTCTGTTTAATGAAAAAAGTAGATAAATAACCTATGAAAGGGTATGAGACTGTTGATCTGAAAACCTGTGAACCACAGCTAATTGTAAGAGCTTTCCTTACCGTTTATAGAATTACACTGTCCGTTCTTTCCTGTTTTTAATGTTAAAGACAGGAAGCCACTTCCTTGCTGTTTCTATGCTGTCCAGGAAGGCATAAAATGAGACTGCAAGACTAAAGGCACTTGCTTACTCTACATCTAAAACCAAGTCATTTGTGCACCCCCAAACATAAATGCTTCAAATTAATTTTCATGGTTACTATTACCAGCATTCACAACATCATTCATATCTTAAACTCTTGCCGAGCATCTAAAATGTGCATAGCACTCTTCTAGGTTCTGGGATTTATTTCTGGTTGAGGAGCTACACAATGAGATAAATGCATAAAATATAAAGTTAGATATAAAAAATACTCATGGAAACCAAAGCAAGCAAGGAAGGGAGGGGTAGACTAGAGTCAGGCTGCAAGTTAGCTAGGGTAGCCAGGTAGAATAGAGGATAAGAAGGAAGGTAAAAGAATCACTCATGGGACTATCTGGACAAAAAGCTTTCCTGGCAGTACAATAGCAAAGGCAATGTCAGTGAGGCGGTTGTGTTTGGCATGTTCACGGACTGGCAAAGATGCCAGTGTGGCTGGAGTAGATGAGTAAAGTCCAAGAAGTAGGAGATGGTATCTGGGTGGTAGTAAAGGTCAACAGGAAGTTGTTTCATCGAGATTTGCTAATGGGGCACCCGTAGCATGCGACAGAAGAATCAAGGGTAACTTCAAGGTTTTTAACCTAAACAACTAGCAGCAGAGTTATCATTCATGGGAAAGATAACTAGCTGGTTAAAAAGGATATCATCTTAGTTTTAGCTGGTTAGGAAGAGGATCAGGTTCGGTTTTAGATATGCTAAGTTTGAGATGCCTGCCTATGTGGGAATGTCAAGCGGGAAGCTGGATATAAAAGTCTAGGGTTCAATGGGGAAGTCAGTGAGAGAGAAAAATTCGGCAGTTTTAGCATACAGAAGGTACTGAAGTGTGTTCATTGAGGGATGAAGCCTGGGCCACGCCAACACTGAAAAGTCAGCAGATGAGGAAAAATAATAAAAAATTAATTATTTTGGTTTTATTTATGTTTCTCACTAAAGCATTTTGAAAATGCCATGACAATTTTGGTAGTAAATAACTGGAAATATAAATGTGATTATTTCCAAAAGCCAGCAAAATAATAAACAATAGCTAGTGGCTCATACCTAGCATTCTGAGAGGCCAAGACGGGTGGATTGCCTGAGCTCAGGAGTCTGAGACCAGCTTGAGCAAGAGTGAGAACCTGTCTCTAAAAATAGCCGGGCATGGCTGCTTCCATACCTCAGTGGGTAGGGCGCTGGCCACATTCTTCGAACCCGGCCTGGGCCTGCTAAACAACAACAACAAAATAGCCAGGCATTGTGGCAGGCACCTGTAGTCCCAGCTACTCAGGAGGCTGAGGTAAGAGAATTGCTTAAGCCAGTGGTTCTCAACCTGTGGGTTGCAACCCCTTTGGACTGTATTAAAGGTTCGCGGCATTAGGAAGGTTGAGAACCACTGGCTTAAGCCTGAGTTTGAGGGTGCTATGAGCTGTGATGCCATGGCACTCTACCGAGGGCAACATAGTAAGACTCTGTCTCTAAATAAATAAATAAATATAGTCGGGAGTTGTGGCAGGCACCCGTGGTCCCAGCTACTTAGGAAGCTGAGGCAAGAGAATCACCTGAGCCCAAGAATTTGAGGTTGCTGTAAGCTATGATAACACAGCACTCTATTGAGGGTGACAAAGTGAGACTCTGTCTCAAAAAAAAAAAAAAAAAGCCAGAAAGGCAGGGGAAAAACCAAATCAACTACAATGTCTTGGAAAGCAGGTGAACAAAATGGTTCCAGAAGGCAAGGATGATCAGTTGTGTCAAATGCTGCTGAAAGGTGTCAAAGAAGGTAAAGACTGAGAAATGACTATTAGATTTTGCAACATCGGAGTCACAAGTGACCCTGAGAAGAACTGTTTTAGTAGAAGCAGTAGGGACAAAAAGCTCACTGGAGCAGGTTCAGGAGAGTAGGAAGCTAGAAATAGAAAACAGCATCAGGGAATTCTCTGAAAGAAAGAATGAGCAGCAGATGGAAGAGAGAGTGAGATCAAGAGAAGGCTATTTTTTAGGACAGGAGAAATAACAGGCTGGTATGCTAATGGAAATGGTCCAGTAGAAGACGACAGACTTGGAGGAGCAAAATCACCATTGCCCTAACAGTCAAAGCCAGATGTGTATTAAACAGGAGAGTCAGAGTATCGGCCAGTCATGTGTTGCCTCTAACAAGCTCTACTCGCTGGCTGGATTAAAGTACTACTAGCTGTTTGGATTCAAGTAAAGTAGATCACATTTTTATATTTCCAGTTACTTACTACCAAAATTATCATGGCATTTTCAAAATGCTTTAGTGAGAAACATAAATAAAACCAAAATATAGCTTACAATCTAAAGAAATTTCACCATGGTTTCTTAAACTGGGATCTAAGAACTGCTGAGGTTATGGGCAGTCCTATGAATTCTATTTTTTTAAATTTATTTTTCATTTTGATAAACATTTTAAAAACATTTTACCAGTTTAATATTCCAATGGCATTCAATTTAAGCTCAGAATAATTGAGAATATCAAACAGGACACCAATTATTTAAGCCTTTACAATCATTGTTAATTGTCAAAAACAGTTCGAAATTGCTAAATGCAAGGAAAATGTGAATAACGAACCTGAAGCCTAAAGATTCAAAAGACAGAGAGAGTCTTGCTAAAAAAGCTAACTATTGCTCCAACAAAAAGCCCAACAGGTGATAGGAAATCTCTTACAAAACTGATACCGGCACTAGAGCAAAAGGATACAATGGTAAATGTAATACAAAACTTTTTTTAGAGATTAGGTTTCTGTCACCCAGGCTGGAGTGCAGTGGTTCACTGCAGTCCCAAACTCCTGGGCACAACCACTCACTCCTCCTTCCTCAGCCTACCAAGTAGCTGGGACTACAGGCATGTATCCTTGAGCCCCAGCTAGTTTTTTTCTTAATTCATTTTTTTTGTTTTTAGAGGTGGTTCTCACTATGTTACCCAGGCTGGTCTTACACTCCTGGCCTCAAGGGATCTCCCTACTGCAATCTCCCAAATTGCTGGGATTACTGGGGGAATCACCTTGCCAGGCTCTCAAAACTCTTTTAAAAGGTTTGTTTTGAATACAGCTTCTTATCAGTAAGAAAACCCTAGAGTAAATAAAAAGAGATAACTGCTCTGTATGATGGAATATTAATTCAGCAATAAAAAGAGATGAAGTACTGACACCTGCTATAACATGCATGAATCTCAAAAGCCTAATGCCAAGTGAAAGGAGCCAGAAGGAAATGGATTGTATGATCCCATTTACAAGAAATGTCCAGAATAGGTAAATCCACAGACAGAAAGTAGGTCAGCTGTTGTCTAGGGGAGGAGACACGTAAGGACGGAAGGGCTGCTAAGAGATACACATACGTGGTTTCTTTTTCGGAAAATGAAAATGTCATAAAATTAGATTACATTGATAGCTGCATAACTCTGTAAATATACTAAAAACCATCGACTGTACACTTTAAATTGGTGACCTTTAGGGTATGTAAATTCTGTATTAATAAAGCTATAAAAAAAAATTAAGTAGGCGGTGCCCATAGCTCAGTCGGTAGGGCGCTGGCCACATACACCGAAGCTAGTGGGTTTGAACCCAGCCCAGGCCAGGTAAAACAGCAATGACAACTGCAAAAAAAGAAAAAAATTAGCCAGGCATTGTGGCAGGCGCCTGTAGTCCCAGCTACTTGGGAGGCTGAGGCAAGAGAATCGCAGAAGCCCAAGAGTTTGAGGTGGTTGTGAGCTGTGATGCCATGGCACTCTACCCAGGGTGACAGCTTGAGATTCTGTCTCAGAAAAAAAAAAAAAAAAATAGGCAACTGCTATCCTGGGCACAACACATAACCCAAAACAATGGAAAGTAGTGCCCTTTTCAAATGTGGGCAAAAGAAAACAAACTAAACGATCAATCCACCAGCTTAAAACACCAGGCAATTCAGGCAACTATACTATACTAATAGTTTCCTAAGATACTGCCAAAATGCCAATTACCAGAATTTTTTTTTTTTTTTTTTTTTTGAGACAGAGTCTCACTATGTTGCCCTTGGTACAGTGTCGTGGCATCACAGCTCACAGCAACCTCAAACTCTTGGGCTTCAGTGATTCTCTTGCGTTAGTCTCCCAAGTAGCTGGAACTACAGGTGCCCACCACACCACCTCTTTTTTTGTTGTAGCTGTTGTTTGGCAGGCCTGGGCTGGGTTCAAACCTGCCAGCCCCAGTGTATGTGGCTGGTGCCCTAGCCGCTAAGCTACAGGCATGGAGCCTACCAGAATATTCTTAGTAACTTTTTTTTTTTTTGAGATAAAGTCTCACTCTGTTGTCCAAGTGCAGTAGCATAGTCACAGCTCACAGCAACCTCAAACTCTTGGGCACAAGTGATCCTCCTACTTCAGCCTCCCAAATAGCTGGGGATATAGGTATACACTATCACATCCAGGTAATTTTTCTATTTTTTGTAGAGATAAAGTCTCAGTATGTTGCATAAGCTGGTCTCAAACTCCTGGCCTCAAGCAAGCCTCTACTTCAGCTTCCCAAAGTGTTGGGACTACAGGATTATAGGATTACTGTGCCCAGCCAGTATGCTACTTTTTGAAGGAGGTCAAGAATAAAATCACTGTCTGAGCACAATGGCTCACACTTGTAATCCAAGCACTCTAGGAGGCCAAGGCGGGTGGACTGCCTGAGCTCACAGGTTCAAGATCAGCCTGGAGTAAGAGCGACACCTCTCCCTAAAAATAACTAAACGTTGTGGTTGGCAGGCACCTGTAGTTCTAGCTACTTGGGAGGCTGAGACAAGAGAATCACTTGAGCCCAAGAGTTTGAGGTTGCTGTGATTTGTGACGCCATAGCACTCTACTGAGGATGACAAAGTGAGACTCTGTCTCAAAAAAAGAAAAAGAAAAAAAAGAATAGAATCATTTCAGGAACTCCTTTCCTGAAGTATTTCAATTGATTTCTTTCTTTTCTATCTTGAAAATTAAACATACCAGGACATGGACACACAATAACCCTTCCCTGTGTCCTATCCCTCCCATTTTTCAGTATCTCTGATCATCAACAAGCTGGGGAGGCAAAATGTTAAAGTTTATTAAGTGTATGGTTACTACCTACCATGATTTAGTAAATTATTAGGTTTACAGGTTATTCCCTATCTGGATATTAGATCAGTTTTATTAGCTCAAGCTTTTGCTATATGTATCACATTGATGTCTCTAAACTATTGGGTTCACCTCACATAAAAAAGAACTAAGCCGTATAGTGAGAAAAACAACTCTCACCCAAAATATCACTGATAACAGATTTAAGGGGTAAGGAATTTCAAGAATTTCATGTAAAATAGGGTAAACTCATAGCAACTTATCTTTATTAGTGTAATGGATGATTATTCGATTCTACCCAAAGAGATACATTATATTTCCTTATAATAAAGAGCTAAATAAATAATATATTGGACTCTCTTTTGTAAGAGAGTCCTTTGGAATGAGGAAGAAAATCAGGCTGTGGTTTTGGATACTACTCACTCAGTGAAAGGAGGAAGTGGCAACATTCTATTTGCATTTTATGATCCCAAGCAAGCACTTTCCCTCACCCCTTTCCAGTTTAACAATTTGACTACCCAACCCTTTCACATCTAATCCAATAGAAGCAAACAAACACGATCTATCAAAAAGAATATATTTACTGTGCTTTGAACTTCTTTTGAGAATAAGTTAATTAATGATATTTAAGAATTTTCAAGGCACACCTAAGATCTGCTCATGGCACACTGGTTGGAAATCAGTGATCTACTGTAAGGCTGAAACGACCCTTCCTTTCTCACTAAAAGTTGAACTTTTATAAGAAAATGACGGAAATCAGCTGTCTTAACTGCTAATGTTATCTATTGCAAAAATCCTATTGAAATAAATCTGAATAATTCAGTACAACCTTCCTCTCTACCAAAGGTAGAGGCAAATGTCTTCCTCTGTTCCACATATTTCTTCCTATTATTTCCTTCAAGAATTATTTCCCGGCTCAGCGCCTGTGGCTCAACTGTCTAAGGCGCAAGCCACATACACCTGAGCTGGAGGGTTCGAATCCAGCCCAGGCCGCCAAACAACAATGACGGCTACAACCAAAAAAATGGCCGGGCATTGTGGCGGGCACCTGTAGTCCCAGCTACTTGGGAGGCGGAGGCAAGAGACTCGCTTGAGCCCAGGAATTGGAGGTTGCTGTGAGCTGTGATGCCACAGCTCTCTATCCAGGGTGACAGCTTGAGGCTCTG
>CAUYRH010088880.1:0-48828 GCA_963574655.1 Perodicticus potto | reverse complement strand
GCCGGCCAAGGCAGTGCTGGAGGCCTGGGTGGCGACTTCAGGGACTGACCTCCACATTTTCAATGTCAATAGAAAATGGGTTAAGGAAAAGCTGTATGTCCTGTTCATGGAGATGAAGCTCTTTAAATCTAAATTGGAACTACTTTTGCAATTTTTCCAGTGAATCCACACATGTTTTGTTTGGGAATGCACCACTGGTTTTTCTGCTAACAGATTTTGTGGGCCCAGGATGAGTCTGGTGCTAAACAGGAGAGGCAGTGGAGGCAAAAACACCTGGCAGGCCGCATGTGGCCAGCAGGCCATAGTTTGAGGACCCCTGATGTACTCAGTTATGATTTAATAAAGAATTAAAAAAGAAATCAAATAAATAAGAAAAATTCAGACACAACAGAACTTCCACAGTTGACCACCTCCTTAAATTGACCAAATTTTTATAGGCTGGACATGCACCAATTGTATACCACATGAGTACAGTAGGCCTAGTTCCTTATGGTTACCACCTTACTGAGGTTATACGACAGTTGTAGGTGCTGAGAAGAAAATAAAACTGTGACAGTGATGAAGACTGAGATTAGTGAGGGAGATGGTCTAGTTTTCAAAAATGCTATGAAGATTAAATATATTAACACAGTGAGAAGAGGATTGAATTGAACATTTCTAGCACTGAGTGTGACCCAGGGGTGACAGGGGACCAAGTCATGGACACCTACAGAAAATAAATCCATCTGGGGACTTGCTGGTGGCGCCTGTGCCACGATCATTGTGTGTTGCCTACGACCAGATATGGTGTCCTTCCTGAAAAGGTCACAGGAACCAAAATAAATAATCATTCACAAGACAGTCACATCCCCTTTTGGGTGTTCTCGTTTAGAGTGAGAAGCCTGGGAACCTGTGGATGTAGCAGCCCCCTGCCCTGCAGGAAGGTCTGTTCTGTTCTGTCCAGTGTTGTGGCACACAGAACTTTTGAAGAACAACAACTATGTTTGTAAGACTGGGCAAATTCCTCCTTCTCTCAAGGTTGTTCTTGAGCTTATTTATGATGTGAAGCCATATTCTACTTTGAGGTACTAAGTTCTGAAGTGTTGTTACTTCCATATGAATTAATTCTCTCTTTAATCATCTTCAATCACTTTCGAATGCTAGGGGAATACTGGACAGTACATTCCACAATAAAGCAAGACTCAGACTTTACTGATGATGGGGCATAAATCTCAGGGATTGTCTGACAAGTAAAAGAACAATTTTTACCTGTCTTCCCCACATGGGATTGTGAAAATCACATTAAAAATTATGTGTGTAAAATCACCTTGTGGAATATTATTCTCCAGTGTTAGAAAAATAACATATATAATGGTTTTACCTAATGAAGTAGTTTTCATTCATTTAAGACACATTTGTTGAGGGTTGAGCATTTACTGTGTTCCAGGAACAGTTTTTTGACGCGTGTGATTTAGAAATAAATAAAACAGCAAAATCAATGCCTTTCTGGAGTGTGGTTTTTCAGAAAGACAGAAGGTAAAGACACAAATATATAAGGCATAAAGGAAAACTGATAAACTGGACTTCATCAGAATAAAACCTTTGCTCTACAAAATATGTGGTAAGACAAAGAACAGACAAGCAACAAATTGGGAAAAGTATTTGCAATCCACGCACTCATCAAAAAAACTAGTATCTAGAAGACACGATGAACTCTCAAAATTCAATAGTTCTAAAAAATTCAGTAAGAAATGGGCAAAAGATATGGACAGACATTTCACCGAAGAGGAAATGCAGATGGCGAATAAGTACATGAAAAGATGTTCAATACTGTCAGCTATTAGAGAAACACAAAAGCCACAATGAACAGTGACCACATACCTAAATAAATAGAGACACACCAAATTTTGATGAAGATACAGAGAAACTGAATCGCTCACACACTGATGGTGTTAGGTAGATGTCTCTTCTGCTCTTCTAGGAACGAGGGTGCCCACTTTGGTGCTCCTGTGAGTAATATCTGGACCTGGGAAGAGGGATAGGGCTGGGGCTCTATTTCTGCGTCGTCTCCCCCTTAATCCTGTCCAGAGCCACCGTATGGCCGAGGATGCAGGAAATGCTTTCTCAATCTGCAAATGCCCTCGCTGCCTCTAAATGGGGCTTTTGGAGAGGGAGTTCCTGCATAAAGATGGGATTGAGGGCACCTGTTCATCATTCAGTAACATCCTACACCTGCCAATATCCCTCCCCAGAGGAGCCAGCAAAGGAAACCAGCTGAGAGGGTCGGTGATATGGGAGAGTCCGTCACCCCCTCCCGGAGACAGATTCAGTCCATGTTATGAAAAAGAGCTGCTCAACTGAGATTGTTTCTGTGGTCACTCTGTCATATAGGCCCTGCTAGTAAATGTTCCCTCCAAAGGAGCCAGAGACCCGGGGAAATAGAAATAGGAGGCTGGGCTTGAGTTTGGTGCGTCTGGTCATTCTTCAGCACAGAGCATACCAAGAACTGAGGACAGGCTGCCACCTGGACAGAGGTGGGAATGGAAAATGCTGAAACCACTGTGGAAACCAGCTCGGCATTTTCATACCAATTAGACATGCAGGGTGTCCATAAAGTTCGTGTGCAATTAAAGTAGACAGCTATTTTAAATTGCACACAAACTTTATGGACATCCTGTATAATCACCATGTGACCCAGCTATTGTCCTCTCAGACATTAATCCCAGAAAGATGGAAATTCATATTCACACAAAAACTGGGACATAAATGTCTGTAGTGGCTTTATTCAGGGTAGCTAAAGACTGGAAATAACTCCAGATGTCCCCAGTCAAAGGATGAGTAGTTAAACAAACTCCAGTACGGCTGAAGTGTGGAATACTACTCAGGATGAGAGAAGAACAAATGATCTGTATATACAACAATCCACATGAGTCTCCGAGAATATAAACCAGCATTATCCACCAAACTTGTGAATGACGGAGTCTTCTCATGACTTTAGCCCCCGGCCTGTGCCCTTCCCCCGCTGATCAATGCATAGTGGAACAGAGGCAAGATACACACCCCAATGCCTGACCACATTTATAGGAAAGTTAAGTCCTTGAGCCAGTAAGTCTCTAGTAGTTTGTTATGTTACGTAGCTGTAGTACCTGGGAAAGAAAGTAAGCAACTGGTCTGTGCTCTATCAGCCCTTACAAGCTAAAATGAAGTGAAGGAAGACAAACTCAGATCTGTCTGAATTCAATCCTTGCACACAAGGGACCACTATCTCATCCCGTGGCTTCTGTTCATAAGTCCCTATGAAATGTTTCTTTTTTGAGAAAATGAATTCGTCACCCTCTTTCTCCAGAATGGCCTCTCAGCTTCCTCACCCTTTGGCACTAAGGTTTGCTTAGGCTGTGGCTTCCCAAGGGACATCTTCCTTCATCCCAAATCACGCCTTCTCCAAGAAGCCTCAGCTCAGGGTCCCCGCCCTCACTGAACTCTTCCCTGATATTCTGGCACACTTGTCCCTAGAATAGCAACTTGGAGGTGAACTTGATCTACCAACATTTTCTACTGAATTTTTTATAAATATGACCAGAGCTGGGTTAAGTCAAGCAGGCTGAAAATCTTCCAGCCTTTTCATGCGCTATTATCTCTGTTTTTAATACTCTTCTCCATCTAATTGTACATTCTTCAATTTGACATTTAAATGTCACTTCTTCAGAAAAGTCTTATTTTGTCTTCCATTCTCTCTTAGGTTCACAAAATAAAAACAATAAAACATAACAAAATATCACAACTGAAATAAATGAAGAAGCCTTTTCCCAAACGATATTTCTTGGAAAATCATCTGGCTGATTCAGAGTTGCCTGGACTTCTCTTTTTTGACAAGCAGAAATTCTTTTTGGTCAGAATGGCCCAAAGACTTTTAGGGAAAGAACATCAGAGGTTCAGCTTCCAGTTGACATCTCAGGGGTGCTGTGAGGCTGACCCCATCACTCATGTGAGTGACGTTTGGTGTAGGGGGAGGAGCGCAAGGGAGAAAAGGCTATATAATCTGTCTTGGACTATGAAAGACAGAGAAAAGAAAAATACTGTATAACAGTTAAGATTGCAGAGAAATAAAGATAGAATATGGCAACAGAGACAAGGGTGACCTCCAGAAAGTAAGTTCAGAGGAATCTGTGCAGCTGTGAGGGGAATACATGGTAAATTTGGTTCAGAATAGTATATTTTTTAAATTCAAAGTAGAAGGTGACCCCACTTGATATCTAGGCTTTAACTATGCTGTACTTTTTCTTCACAGTACTTATCAGACTGTAATTAAAAAATATTTGTACAATGTGTTTTGTTTAGAGTTTGTTTCCCCAAAATTGTAATCTCCCTGAGCGCAAGGCTCACGTCTCCTTAGTTCATCATAATCAAAGTTGGGGAGCCTTACCCTGAAAATCTGCAGTCCGAAAGTGCTCCAACATCTGAAACTTTTTGACCACAAGTGGAAAATTCCACTTGACCTTAGCTGATGGGTTACGTATATTATTTTTTTAATTGTTTTGTATTAAGTCATAACTTTGTACATTGCTGCATTTTGGGGTTCAGGGTACTGCTTCAACATACAATGTGAAATACTTACATTGAACTAAGTAACACATCCATCACAAGTATACTCGTTGGGTTACATGTATTATTAAAAACAATGCACAAAATTACTTTCAATGAAGGTATATAAGGTGTACATGAAACATAAATAAACTTTGCGTTTAATGTACAAATATATCAAAATTCAAAAAAATCCCCAAACCCACTAATTCTAAGTCATTTGGATGAGATTTATTCTGTAATATCCTTATCAAAAATAGTTTTTCTTATGTAGCATGTGTTCCTAAATATCTGTTGGTGAATGAATGTTTATTTTAACCGAACTATAAAATTTGGGTAGAGAGTATCTGTTATGCTCTTTCCACCTCAATCTATCACAGAACCATATAAAATATAAACAGTTAGTTTTTTTATTATTATTATTTTTGAGACAAAGTCTTACTCTGTTACTCTGGGTAGAGCGCCTTGGTGATAGTCTTGCTCACAGAAACCTCAAACTCCTGGGCTCAAGTGATCTTCCTGCCTCAGCCTCTCAAATAGCTGGGACTGCTATAGGTGTGGCCACCAAGCCTGGCTAATTTTCCTGTTTTTAGTAGAGACCACGCCTTGCTCTATTTTTAGTAGAGATGGGGTCTCCCTGTTTCTCAGGGTGTTCTCAAACTCCTGCCCTCATGGAATCCTCCCACTTCAGCCTCCCAGAGTGCTAGGATTACAGGTGTAAGCCACTACACCCAACCTAGGTTAGTTTTTTGAATGTTTTACTCTTGATAAGAGTAGCTACTATTTATTGCAAAGCGAACATAGGCTAGGCCATCTGAGGGTTTCGCATGTCTTTTTGAACCAACTAAATCTTCAAAACCACTCTTCATTAGGGAGACTATTATCCCCATGTTCCAAATCATGTAATGAAAATGCAGAAATATCAAGTAAATTGCCCTACATCACTTAATCTATAAATAGTGGTATCAAGAATCCCAGCCATTCAGGAATTCAGGAGCTTGAGGTAGGAGGATCACTTGAGCCCAGGAGTTGGAGGCTGCAGTGAGCCATGATGATACCACTGCACTATAGTCTGGGAAACACAGAAAGACCACCCTGTCTGTAAAAAACAAACAAACCAAAAACTACATTAAAAAGAAAACGATTCAAACCAAAGCCTGATTAATACCTGTATTTTTGTTTTCTCAACTACACGCCATGTAAGGTGGAGATAAGGTCAGTGAAAGAGAAGATGATTATCAATTGAAAACAATATCACCTACTTCACAATTTCACATCCATCTGGCCCTGGTTAGTGATAAAAGGTTTATGACATAGTAGGGGGTGAATAATTAGGTCCTGGAGGCAACAGAAGAGGTTGGCTGTAATGCGCACTCTACTTATACTAGTTTTGCTATTTATTTCTATATTCTGAGAAAGAATACAGAAAAGACCAGAAATAGTATTTGCATATACATAAATGCAGAAAGAGACAGAAATTAATGCTAAGAGGAGGAGGAAGAAAACGCCAACCTGGCAGTCTAAAAACAGAAGCAACTGAGGCACATATCTAACAGGAACCTTGATTAAATTCCATTGAAACCTAAATATCTACACACGATTTTCTGTTAATATTTACAATCAAATGGCTCGTGTAGCATCTAACAGTCGAACATTATTAGACTGAAATAAACGTCCCATATAGTCCCCAGAATTTCATTTCCAGAAGTAATTGGAATAGTTTACAGGCACCTTTAATAATAGATCATAACCAAGAAATATCATTAAGCAAAATGATATTTTTCTGGAATTAAAAAAAATTATTGTGAAAGGAACTACCTTCCTTAGCAATGAAAGATGCTGGGAAAAAAACTTGATTTTAGAAATATTATAGATTATAGTGGCCATTTGGTGATTCAATACACATATTGTAGAAAATATTTTATTCCTGTTAATTCTTCAAAAAATGTAATTCACCTGCACAAACTGTCTTGATAGCTTAAAAATTTCTACACACTCTCAATTAAGGAAAAATTATTGACCACGCAGAAGGAAGTATAAGTACAGTCTGAATGGTATTAGACGCTTTAAAATGGTAATCTGATTAGAAGAAAGTAGCTCTGAATTCATCCACCCTTAAGTGATACATTTTTTAAATTAGATTTTCAGCTTCCCTTGTGAGTTGTAGTCAGTATTATGGCGCTTTGGTGCCACCTAGTGGACAGACAGGTATAGTCTGTAGCGCTTTGAAATAGTAATAGTCTTTACGGTCCAAGACTCATTATTTAATATTATACATAACGGCACGAGCATCTGGATGAAATCTCATAATGGGAGAATTCACATTCTCTTTCCTGCAGTCTAGGAAGCCAGCAGGACACTGTGTGGGCACCCTGGAGAAAAC
The DNA here is from genome assembly GCA_963574655.1 of Perodicticus potto. Classification (NCBI taxonomy): domain Eukaryota; kingdom Metazoa; phylum Chordata; class Mammalia; order Primates; family Lorisidae; genus Perodicticus; species Perodicticus potto. The sequence goes on along the minus strand of CAUYRH010088880.1, from coordinate 41,885 downwards.
TCCTCTAACTTCTGAGCAGCCATATGGTTAGAATCAGCGGTCCGCCCGGTGCCAGGTCACAACAAGGGACGTGTGTGTGAGTAACACGCGGTCACACCGGCTCTGAGCTCATGGGCCCCTCTGCAGAGGGTGCTTTTTGCACCTCATGGAAAAGGTAACTTACACAAAAGCTAATATTTTTCGCCCCAGTAAGGCAGCGGGACCTCAGCTAAAGTGATGTCAGAGTTTCCATTTCAACTCCTTATTTTCCAGTGCGTTAGGCCTCTGCCGTAAACATTAACTCAATGAGAAGAAATATATGTACTTAGTTACATTGCATCTCCGTCCGGGAGAATATTCTTCTTAATAAAATAAACGGTCTTGAAAAGAAATTAGATTGAGTGCCATAAAATTCTGTTTTAGAGGAGGGAGACAAATGGGGGGTGGGGGTTGGGAAAGAAGAAGAGATTTGTCTTTTTTTCTAAACTGCAATGTGTTTTCTTTCAAATGTTTGGGAAGAAAACAGCAAGAGAAGTTAGAATATAGAAAGTTTGTCCAACGCTTTCTGTAAGAGAATATCTAGTTATTCAGGTTATCAATCGTGATCACAAGGAGTTTATTCTGTGAAAGTCCAGGCAAAGCGGGATTCCTCAGTTCTAGCCTCTTAATTGCCACGAACAGGTAATTTAGAAAATATGTTTGAACAAACAAGCAAACGTTCCCCGAACCCCAGCCAGTGGTACTTGGGCTCTCAAAGTCACTGGCCAGGCAGAGTGAGGTTTCTGAGGTGTGGACTCTCCCCATGGAGTACCTGTTACCACAAGCAAAAAACAAACAAAAACAAAACCAGAATAACAGAGAAGAAGGCCACGTCAGTCCTCGTGGGCTAAAGAGCCAGGTTGCAAGTATTCAATTAATTTAGTGAAATTGTTTAAAAAAAAAACAAAAAAAAAGTTGGAGAAAACGCAACGGATCAAGGCCGTAGTTCTCTTTTGTATCATCTGCGTTCACTATACAAAAGGGGGGAATATTAGGTCTGACTCTGAAGGTTAAAAAAGAAAATATGACAGAATTTTTTTTAAAGGAGGAGAAAAAGAGGAAGAAGAAGAAAAAAATCTTATGAATTTAGTTTTAAGTCACCATAAATGAGATTTTGGCATGGAGACTACCCTTGTAACTTGTTTTTTTTGTTTTTTTTTTTTTTCTGATTTGGGAAAGAAATAGAACAGTGTTGTTGTTGCTGTTGTTGTTTGTTTTTGATGAAAGGATTTATAGAGGGGGCTTTCTTGGTATTCTGGTGGGTTGATTTCAACTTGTTTTAAGAGACTATTTGTCACATATTTAAGTTATTGTATAATATTAAAGCCATGCCACAAACAGACAAAAACGATTACACGGTGAGAATGTGCCTAGCTTGCTACCTGCCCCTTACCTCAGCCTTAAGAATACCAAAGTACCAGATAAAAATTTAAGTTTCCTGACTTGTGAGGAAGGAGGTCAATGGTAGTGTTATCTGTATTTTTTTCTTCATGTCTTTCTGTATTTCCTCCCATTCACCAATGAGGCCTGTAGATGCTTTGATGAATTTTATAAAATGTGTTCTTTATTTTCATATCATTTACTTTCCTCATCTTTCTAAGAAATGAAGAACCTAAATAATTTTACTTGGGATCGTAAGAATGAGAGCTGTACAGGAAGACTGATTCAAGACTTCAGATTTAGGACAGGCCGTGAGGACACAATACTTTTATCATCTCCCTGAACCTCAGACGTTATCAGTCTGCAAGGGAAACTTAATCCTGAACATAAATTGCATTTCCTAAAAAAACATAATCTTGCCTTAAGACACCAGCCTCCCTGATTACAGGGAATGTCTGTGTTTACACATTTGTACAGAGCATGCTGACTGTGTTAGTGTCCTAGGAAACAAACTCTGCTGCTCACAGACCTGCTGCGAGCACTCAGGAGAGAAAGAAAAAGAAATTTTGAAATCAGACCTCCGATCTCTAACTCCTTTCAAATTCCTGAAGCATATTAGCTTTACTACTGCGTCACGTGCACGGTAGTATTTCTTCTAATGAAATCTGACTAAAAGTTTAAATGAGTTTAATGCATGAAATGTATAAATAAAATGTGGCCTTGATTAAATTTAGACTTGATACATAACTTAAATGGGTAGCCCAAGAACAGCATTGGGATCATGTGTCCAGCTTTTGGGGGCTTTGCAAAAGTCGTTTGGATTTTATCAGTTCATGTAGAGCACTTTCTACCAGGAGCACAGTTTACGTACAAAGCTGAAATATGCAAACGTACTGCAGAGAAAGTACAGTATAATTGGAAAAAGGTGAGCGAAAAAATAAAGCAGGGTATTAAAAGGTGACCACAGAGTGAAATTCTGAAGTGTTGATTTACAAAGAGCAATTTATATTAGGTAGAAGATTTGACTTGGAGTAACTTCTGGACATCTTTTAGCTTCATGACTTAGAGAAGTCTCTTAATTTCACAAAGGTTCACTTCTCCCCCTTTGTCCTTATGGAGCCAGATGCCTTATTTGACTACTTCCGGGTTTGTTGAAAGAATCAGAATGAGGTAATAAATACAAAAGGATTTGGATACTGTGGAGTGCTTTACAAATCTAAGGCGTTGTTGTAGTATACTTTCTTAATTATAGAAATTTCCTATTCACATCTAAGAGTTACAGACCAAGTACTCTTTGCAGCTGGCCTATAAGATACATAAGCCATTATATATGTATATGACGGTTAGGATTAAAGTCATTAGCTAGGGATAAAGAGATTTAAACCAACCAACAAATAAACAAACAAAACTTCCAGGAAAACCTCAATAATGATACAGGAAACTTCAGAAATTAGCAGTAAAGTTTATGATTTTTGAAGTCAAACATACCCAGGTTCGATCCTGTCTCTGTTTCTTCCTAGCTGTAAGTAATGCAGCTACACAATAAGGCAAGTTTCCACACCTTCATAAAGGTGCCTTTTTATTTATCACTTGTAAAATGAAGAAAAAAGTACTTATTTAGGTTTTTCTATGATGATTAAATAATATGATATGTGTAGGAATTTTAACTCATGCGTAGCTTTCAATAGTAAGTATTAAAAACATTCTATTTGGGGGGCTGGACAGAATTGTAAGAGGGATTTCAACCTAACAAATGCAATCAATGTAACCTGGTTCTGTGTACCCTCAATGAATCCCCAACAATAAAAACAAATAAATTATACTTTCTTTTGGGGGTGATATACACCATGCCAATACCATAATAAGCCCTTTAAAGTGATCACATCCATCAATAAAAGGAAATGATTCCACTTCAAAAAAAATCAAAGAGTTTTTATTTATTAACAGTTACAAGTGGAAAACTAATACTGAATTCTCCCAAATTGTGAAGTTGGTAGGGGACAATTGATGAAATGTACTGAAACATGGCGACAGAGGAGGATACAGTGGCAACAAGTGATTTCGAACCTCTGCAGGAGAAATATTTGAGGATTCTAGTTTGGGGGTTTATTTTTTGTTTTCCCTCATTTTCTGTTTTGAAGATCGCAAAATGCCACTCAGTTTCAGGCACTGAACAGAATGAAACCAGGTGAGTTCGAGCCAACTTTGCCTTTCATTTTCCAAGTTTGTTTATTACTTCACTTAAACCACAACATTCTGAGATCTCACAAGAGAATCTGTTTCTGTGACATTTTCAGCCTGATTTCCAAACCAGAGAAAGAGGCTCAAATAAACTTGGGCCCATTTCAAAAAAGCATCTGAGATTCTGATGTTTATGTGAAGCAATCTGGACTCCTGACCTTTTGAAATTCTCCTACCACCGATAAAGAGAACCTACAACGAATTTACCGTGCAAGGACCTGGTGCTTCAGCATCTGAATGGTTAAAAATCTCGTTGGTCTCAAGGAAAGTTGTTTCCAAACACGTTCTGTGGAATCAAGCCTGAAGCAGATATATTGATACCCTCCTTTCAGGAAAATTTATCCACCAATCAGTGCCCTACTTCAGAAAACCTGAAAATGAATTATTTATTCAATATCCTTTGTGAGTTTAGAAAGTATTCCTAGGTTGACACAACTAAGAAGAGACTCTTGTTGAAGTAGGTGGAGGGTTTAGTATTTCCTGAAGGAACTATAGAAAAATTCAGACCAAACTGCTCTTTCCTGCACAGAGCTCCCTTTAACATCAATGTGGGACTTTAGAAAGTATGCCAGTCCTCCCCTAAGTTCTTAAACCTTTTCAAAAATGGAATTCTGCCACTTTTGAAACGATGAATGCTGAGAAATTGGATTTGAAACCACAGCATTAAATGCTTAAAATTCGATCCTTCTGTCAGGACCTGGGATAAATTAAACTGATGTATATTATTTTTAAAGAAAGGAAAAAATATGGGAAGCGGATTTTGAAGCCTGAAGGCATAGAACAAAACCAGTTATGCAGGTGATACAAACCATCTTAGTTCATTCTTACAATGGGTTCCTACTCCCATAGGGGGACCCATACTGGAAATAATTCTTAGGAAAACACGTTTGTATGTGATAAATAAAACATTATTTTAAAGGTTTCTGTTTTTATTTTCAGAGATTGCTACTTTTTTATTGAGTGTTCAGACTGCTGCTTAATTTTTTTTTTTTTTTACTTTACTGTTGGAGTTTATTTTTTCAAAAAGAGAGTGCTTCAGAATGTGTACAGATGATAAGGGTCTAAGGTGGGCAATTATCAAATGTTTCCATCAAATGGATTCTGTGCAGCTGGGGGATATGTACTAGGATTTAGTCAAAGCTTTAGGCATTTAAACATGAAATGGGTTGAGTTTCAGTTCAACATACTGGAAACTTGTTAATAAGTCATTTTACTCATATTGCATAGATTTGATTAATTTCAAACTCTCAAATAATAGCATTAGTCTTAAAATACACTGTTAAGAGCAAAATCCTCTACCTTGTTAATTTTGGTTGTTCTCAGTGAAAGAATTTAACTTCATGATGGGAGCAAAACTAATAAAAAGCTTCCCAATTAGAGAAATCTTGAAAAATTGGAATTTCATGATAATGATTCATGTGATATATGAAAACTCCAAATATCAGAAGAGACCCCACTATAAATATTCATAATTCAAATATTTTTCCAAATCTAACACTTTAAGCCCACTGCATATATTTCTACCAAAGAACATGGCTATTTTTCTCTGTCATAGATCTTTCTGGCATAAAGTATAAGCTTATTTTCAGATCCCAGATGTTTGCAAAGCAGGAATTATTAGAAAGAAGAGTCTATCTTTTTTTTTTCCTTTGGAAATGATTCATGTAGATTTTCATGCCAACATTATTACTATAAGCAGCATAATTTTTCAAATTATCACTTAAGGGTACTTTTAGATTTAATGTGTGTTTTTTAATGTCTTCATGAATTTCGCTTAAAAGCTTTGCTATATTTTTAATAGAATAATTAAAACATGAATTGTCTGTACATAATAAACTTTTAAAAATAACAAGATGTTGCAGAATACAGACCTCAGTGTCTCCTGCAGGCTGTCCGCTGTTTAAGACCTGATCTATTCAAACGGAAATTAAGACATGAGATGAATGAGTAACTTGGAAAACTTAAGTGAAGTAGAATTCGTAACTATGTAAATATTTGAAACAATGAAATTTTCAAAACTGAAGTAAGTACATTATCTATTTCACACACAGCTGTTTGTATTTTCTCAAAAATAGTCCTGGAACAAGGCCCAAATATCAAAGGTGTCACTAATGAATGCTTACTGGCAAACTACAACCTAGCGTCACGTGGCCACACCCATGTAACGCCCTGGTTCTCTCTGCATTCCAGACCACTGCCAGTGTTACAGTACCAAAAGTGAGCAGAACGTATATTCCTCATTGTTGTTGTTTCTTAACTTCGGATCTTAAACAGTGCCTGAGAACTGAAGCAAAAAGTAAGGCAGCTTTCTGGTGACCATGAGCTCTGTGGGCATCACCAGTTAGTTTTAATCATTCAAGATTTCACATCCTGAGTTTTTAACATTTGGAGCATAAAGTGCCTAAGTGCTTTATTTCACATTACTTCATTTAGTTAGACCTAAGGTTCAGGCGAAAACTAAAGAATGCTGCCATTCTCAAGGTTGTAAACACCAGCGCAAACATAGGTAATTCCTAACAGAGGATGTTTTCTGGGATTTTTAAAAAAATAATCCAGACTCTCTCTTCTCTTATTTATTAAACTTCAGGTCAAAGGGGATCTCCTTTTAGAAGTGGTTTAATTATCTGAATATCTTTCCTCTTTTCTGCAAATAACTGATAACCAATCTTTATTTACTTTTTGTCTATTGATTTTTAAGTTATTAAATTTTGCAATGTATTAGATACTGTAAAGTTTTTTTATACACTGCAAACAAGTGGATTCTCAATTTTGTTTTCACTTACGTGACATGCAAATGCATTGACAGACTATGGAATCCCTTGAAGGGAAATGACTAACGACCATCTGTCATTGTCCACTGTATGTCAGGCTTTTTAAGCATTTGCTATTTTGAAAGGGAGTATATTTCAAACTACAATCTCTCTAAAATCACGTGAGAATGTATTTCCATTTTATAAAAAGTTTATAATAAAAATTGTCACCCTAGTAATGTTCTTATGCATTTTCCCACAAACCAATTCTTAAACATTTGTTTCTGTGAGCCATTTAAACAGTTTCGTCTTCACCTAAAATTATTTTTTTTTCACTTAAACTTAATTGTGGACATAAATGCAGGTATATCATCACAACTGTGCATTTTGGTCTTACACAAATAGACATTTATCTGTGTATTCACAAAGGGTCACTTCGCACGACAGTAACTCCTTACCCAGTAGGTGTTGTCAACTGACTATGAGAAGAACTGTCTCACTCTGTCATCCTGTTTAGAGTCCCGAGCGTCATAGGTAGCAACCACAAACTCCTGGGCTCAAAAGATCCGCTTGCCTCAGCCTTCTGACTAGCTGGGACTATAAGCACCCACCACAATGCCAGGCTAATTTTTCTATTTTTAGTAGAGATGGAGATAGAGTCTCACTCTTGCTCAGATTGGTCTTGAATTCCTGAGCTCAAGCAATCCACCTGCCTTGGTCTCCCAGAGTGCTAGGATTCTAGGCATGAGCCACCATACCTGGCCTATTGCAAAGTTTTTGCTTATGACCTGTTTTAAATCTAATTATCAACCAGAAACTAGAGGCAATATCTGAGTGCACTTTCAGCATTGTTAAAGTATAAATAACTTCAGGGTGGCAAATATACCCTTCGTTTAATCTAAATTGTTTACATTAATTTTGGCATCACCCATTATGTCTGGGTCATTTCCACAAACTTCCAGTTTTATGATTGCCATAAAAAGAAAGACAGGAGACTTGAAGTTCACAGCCTGATCAAAATTAGAATTCCATCAATTACTAGAACAATACTCTAGTAAAAATCTTTCGTTACACAGAATAAAACAATCTATCTTCATAGTACACAATGTACTTTGGAATTTCAAATGAGAAAACATCAGAAAATCACTACTGTCAAATGTTAAGAGTGATATTACAGTCTTAGGAATTTTTCGTATTGTACTTAAGGTACTAACATAAACAACGTTTTCCTCCTTTACCATTTGTCATCTTAGCAGTTCAGTAAACTTCAATTTAATATTTTAAACATATTATATATGAAAACAATTAGTAAAACATATTTACGTTTATATTTATATATGCATAAACTATATGCCTTTTATTATGATTTGCAAAAAGGTGGACTATTTTCCACATTTATTTAAATCGTGTTATTGGTAGATAAGTACAGGAGTTAGTTACTGATTTTCACATACATGAATGGATAAAAGCTTTTTATGTATTTATGATTTTTCGGCAATAGCATACAACTTTAAGTCATACATTTCACAAACAAAAATAACCCAGCTTCGCTGATTCCTACCTTGTAGCTCAACTTTACCTTTTCATGTACATTCTAAGATGTACATATTATGTTCAATTTCCTCTTCCATCCTCTATCGAATTTAATGTCCAGGTTATTTTCATTTCTGTAACTCATCACTATTCATCAGGAATTATTAGTGGTAGTATTTTCTATTTAAACAAATGTGAAACAAATTTAAAACCAAAGAAGCTGATCTTGAAGTAATCCTAGAAGAAAACATGGTTTTCAAATTCTCCACAGCCTGCACAATAAATTAGGTTGAAGACAGAAAGAATTTTTACAAAGAAACTCAACAACATATGTCAAAAATATATATTTTCACTTGAGCGCTCATGTTTCTAGATTGGTTTTTCTCTAATGCCAATAAAATGATACGCGATTCAACCTGAGCATTTTTAACACACGGTAAGTAACTGGATACCAGACGCCTGCTTGTCACCTCTTCGTGTGTTATTAGATATTGTTAGCTCATCTCTGCATTACCTTAAAAATTTTACTCATTCTCTACCTGTAATAACACATGGTCACATCTCTTTAGTGCTTTTTTCCTAGTGATTTAATTGAAGAGTTTTCAAGTACAAACACACCAGCAAGAAAAAAAAAATGTACTTCACTTGGCATTTGATAGAATCTGCCATGTTGGAAATTATTCTTCACCACAGAACCTCGCCTGCGTTGTTTAAAATGAAAGCAACAGGGCTCCCCGTCTTGGCTAACTATGCTATCTGCCCGTGGTCTTTGAAAAATGGAATATTTTCAAATATCCCAGACTGGCTCACGACGCTGTCATATGTCACATTGGATTACCTTCGCCAGCTTGTGTTATGTTACATCAAGCATGTGACTAACATTAACCACATGTAACGCAGCAGAGCGGTGCTGTCCGCCAGGGAAATTTCAAAATGGCATGGTTTTAGAAACCAGGAGTTTAGAAATATCTGTTCATTAAGAGAGAAAAAAAAAAGCTTTAAATTAGGGTAAAAGAATTTCTATTTCTTCTTTTTTTTTTCACTCTCATTTTCAAAGCAGTTGGCAGTTTTAGGCAAATTATAACCTGCCATGCTAAGAATGCCAAATGAAAGTTAAGCAGCAAAGAGACTGATTTATAATATCAAAGTGATGTAGATTACAAATAATCAAGTTGAAGTTGATGTAAGTACTGAGAAAACACTATTCAACTGACTATTTCTAAATGAAAAAAATGATGAAAGACGGAGCAAATGTCGCATGATTTAAACTCTGGCTTCACTAGCTTCATTTTGTAAAATGATTTATATTTACATATTTTTTGGAAATAAAAGGAATTACTTTGAAGAATAAACCAATTATTCGATTACCAGTGAAATAATCAGACCAACAATGCTAATCATATTTCTAACAGAGATAATCTAAATTCGGACAAATCAATTAAGAAAAATGCATTAGAAATATTAATAGTACCAAGTAATTTGTAATGTTGCTCTATAGAGTTCAACAAAGTGCTAAAATTCTGTCAACTTTCAAAGATATAAATTGTCTCTATGAAGCCATTAGAATTCATTGGCAGTGGCAGTGCCTGTGGCTCAGCGAGTTAGGCGCCGGCCCCATATACCAAAGGTGGCTGGTTCAAAACCGGCCTCGGCCAAACTGCAAAACAGAAAAATAGCCGGGCGTTGTGGCGGGTGCCTGTAGTCCCAGCTACTCGGGAGGCTGAGGCAAGAGAATCGCCTAAGACCAGGAGTTGGAGGTTGCTGTGAGCTGTGACGCCACAGCACTCTACTGAACGGGGGTAAAGTGAGACTCTGTCTCTACAAAAAAAAGGAATTCATTAGCAGTAACATGGGCCAAAAACTCAACTGAGAAAGATCCTGGCCCGATATGTGGCCGCGTTAATGCTGGGGATGCTGAACAGTCCTGCTTTTGAAAATGGAATCGGCAAGAACAAAGTCTGTCACTTAAGCTTCTTTATGGATCTGTAGGATTAGCCAACTTACATAAAGAGGATAACTAGAACTATATTCAAAATTAGAATTTACACATATTTCAGATTTTTTAAAAAGTGTCTTATTTCCAGTCAATCCCTTCTTTAACCACTTTAAAATCCTGAAGCCTTTTGGCAGCACCTTTTCATCTGCCCTGGATCCCACTTTAATTAGTCTCACAATAGTACAGAGAAAAATGTGTGGGTTTGTTCTTACTACCCACTCACATCCATGAAAATCATTCTATTTAAACAAAATTTTCCGAGGCGCATACTATGGAACCAAATTAAATTGAAGTTTCCTGGTCTCAGTCGGTTTATATGGTTTTCTTACTACTGTACAGTCTCTCCTTTGTCACTATTATTTAAGCAACATTTCCCAGTCGGGGATTGTTTTGCCCTGCCCCTCCGTGGGACATTTGACAGAGTCTGGAGCTATTTCTGGTGCTCATGACTCGGGGGTTGCTCCTGGCACCTGGAAGGTGGAGGCCACGGATGTTGTAAACAGGCTGCAATGCCCAGTGGAGACCTGAACATGAAAGGGTTATCTAGCTCCTAATGTCAATGGACCAAGGCTGAGAAACTCCAGTTTGAACTTCAGGTATATCACCCATATGACTGTGCTTTAGAGGGCCTTTACCTAACAAATGCAATTAGTGTAACCTAATTCTCTGCACACTCATTGAATCTCAAACAACAAAAGTGAATAAATAAATAAATAAATAAATAAATAAATAAATAAATAGCTGTAATAACTGCTCCCCAAAAGATTTCCTCTTTTTTTTCTTTTGCTAATCTTCTTTATATTGTTCTAGTTTCAGCTTATGTGCTGCCAAAGTGAGCGCTGCATTAAGATTTTTACTACAAATAGCTCCTTTGAATCTTTGAGCTGTCTCCAAATTCCTATATAACATCTCCATTTGCACGTCCCCAAGTTAAACAAACTCAACTTGTCACTGATCCTAAATTCTTTTCTGTGAGTCCTCAACTCCTGCCCTTATGAGTGGACTTGCTATTCACTTCCTAGTACCCAGGCAGATGTCTGTCCCTCATCCACCTGCACAATCCATTACGAAGAAGTTATAACATTTCTCCCGTCTAAATATTCTCAAATATGTCCATTTCTCTTCTCTATAATGTTAAACAGCTTGCATAAGCAACCAGCATTTCTCACCTACACTCTTTTAACAGCCTTCCAACTGGACTCCCCACATCCACTATTGAATATCCACAGTCCATTCCCCAAAATGCATCCAGAATGATGTTTTTTTGAAAGCTCAAATCTCATCATGTAAACCTACTTTCCACCACATACAGGACTTAAAAATTCAGCATCCGACTTTGGCCCCTACTTGCCACTCCAACTTTCATTTCACTGTTCAACCCGTTTCTCCTTTCTTTAGATAAGCTCATGATGCTTCTAGCATAGTTTTAGAATTTCACAACACACATTACCTTTCAATAATTATTCTTAAATTTTTAAATTATTTTTGGCTATATACATAATTATCCTTAAATGAAACTCAGAAAGCTAAAACTCTTCTCCATTATTTTGAGCTGACATTCTCACTCTTGAGTTAAGCTTTCAAAACTGTATCTTCATAAGGTTTTCTATATGAAGTAGAGATATGTCTTCTTATTGGCTTATACATTAGCCCAGTGATCAAAGTTTTGGTCATAACGTGTTTTTTTTTGTTTCTTTGTTTTGTTATTCTTGTATTTAGTACTATAGAGAGGGCTGGAGTTTCCTGTCTCTCGCCATCTTTTTTGAGAATTATTAAATGCAATTACATGTAATTAAATATTTTTTCTATTAAATATGTAGTAATATGGCATGCCTTTTCTAATATTGAAAATGACAACAATGATAATACGAATATTATTAATTATTTAATAAATAGGTGTGAGTCAGACATTGAGCCAAGTGCTTTAAAGTATATAGTATTTAATCACATGATTACTATCATTATATCCACTTTACTAAAGGGATAACTGAAGTTTAGAAGGGTTATGCAATTTTTCCCACATTGTACTTATAGGGTATAGGTGAGGTTATATGACTAATTCTTGCTAAAGGAATAGGGGTTAACAGTGTTTTGTCACTATGTAGAAAAGGCAAAACAGGGTATATTTTCTTCACAATCTCTATTATCACCTCATCAGTTGGTTGTTACCACCCAGAGTGACTTTGAAATCTATTTTCATACATGACACAGACTCCATCAGCCGGGTCCTTCTTGACCCCAACACAAAATACACATTGGATTCTTAGATGAGTGAAATATAAATTTGTATCATGTTAAGCTACTGAAATGTGACAATTTGTTGTTATATTTCTTGCTATAACTTATTCACTCATACAGTTAAAACTATAAAACTAACACATTGAAACTCTTCTAGGTAAAATAGGGTATTCAGTAGGTTCTACTTCAGTGTATGTTAAAGAAAGTTAAATAAAGCAGTTTATTTCATGTCAAAAATCTATTCCATTGAATTGACATTGGTAAGATATCTTCCCTAAGTGATTTTCTTAGTGATAGTATAAATATAGCCTGTCTATCTCTTAAGGGAAAAGATTGCTTATGTAAAATATTTACAGTATTAACAAGCATAATCAGAGCTAATTTTCTAAAAGTCAGAATGTACTGAGTATCTTTAGTTGATTACATAAAACATTTCCGTACCTAGTAGTCTACTTGCAATTTTTTACACTTGACTATTTTTATTAAAAACTTAAACCCTCTAAACTCAATTCTAATTATGGTGCTCTATCTAAAGCAAATTATGCTAAAACACATAAACACATAAATCTATGCACAAAAACATTTATTACAAAGATTAGTTCCTGTAAAAATTGGAAACACATTACATGTTCAGAAAGAGGATATATGTTAATAAAATCATTACATATAATTTAGTTTAAATATTATTCAGCTATTTTATTTATTGTTCTGAAGAATATGTGGCATTATACATACAAAGATAGTGTACGCTAGAAGACAAAAGAGTGTGCAAAACTTGGAGCTTTGGTATAATCATGCTATATCTGTGTTTGAGTTTGTTCTATATATATATATATATATATATGTATGTATGTATATCTTTGTATATGTTTATAGTCATACCTCTATTCAAAGATTTTCCCTTGTAGCTTTTATCTTTCTTATATAGAGTTTACACCAAAATATGTATAATTATCTGTTTATTGTTTAAAAGGATAATTATGTGGAATATTATATAAAATAAACATGTTCATTTTAAAGAATGAGTTAGTGATATATATATATATATATATATTTTTTTTTTTTTTTTTTGAGACAGTGCCTCAAGCTATCCCCCTGGACAGAGTGCTGTGGCATCACAGCTCACAGCAACCTCCAATTCCTGGGCTCAAGCGAGTCTCCTGCCTCCGCCTCCCAAGTAGCTGGAACTACAGGCACCCGCCACAATGCCCGGCCATTCTTTGGCTGCAGCCGTCGTTGTTTGGCGGGCCCCAGCTGGATTCAAACCTGCCAGCTCAGGTGTACATGGCTGGCGCCCCAGCCCGTTGAGCCACAGGCGCCGAGCCAATAAGATTTTTTATTTCATCATAATGTGTCCTCTTTACTAGGAGTCATGAAAAAAATTCTCCAATCCTAGACATAACTGAATTGTTCCTGGGCAAGAATTTAGTTTTCTTTCTGAGCTATGAATAAAGTAACTGATGGTCTCTCTTTGGTTGCTAAGAAGCTGAGAGTCAAAATTTGGGCTCGCTTCTAGCATGTGGGCAGCATTTAAAGATTTTTATCATTGTTAATCCTTATTTTACTTTTATCACGTTCTCATTGTGTAGTTTCAACTAAAAATTCCAGTGTTGCATCTTAGTAATACCTACTGTAGAGAACAGGAAAATCTACCTTTCGAGCATGCTGATAACCACAGTGAGGAAGAGTTAGGAGAGAAATTTATATTATCACGTAATATAACGAAAAATAAGTTCTGAGATATAAAGCAAATATTTGTTATTGAATTAACACCATATTCACTTTTGTGCTAATTTATTATGTACTGAGATTTCATTCATTTTCTCCAATCAACTGTTTTCATCAAGACTGTGCCTTGACTTACAGGATGAATTTTGGAATTCATTACCAATATATAAGTTCTAGGAAGCTGGCATGAAGGATCTTGCCAGTAGATGTGTTTAATTAATTTATTTATTTAGTTATTATTTTATTTTAATTTTAGTGGAGAGAGCAAAGCGCAGACTCTGAACTCATAATGCCTGGACTCCAAACTCATCTTAACTACTTGGTAGCTGTGATGCTTAAGACAAGCTATGACAATGTGGCCTCAATTTTCTCCTCTGTAAATTGGAAATAATATCAGTACCTATTTCAAGTGTATTTGGTGAAGATCATACTTCAAAATGCTTTGGGACAGAGTTTTGCACTTCATCGGCATAGTATGTATTAGTCATTACCGTTTACCTCCTTCCAATTAAAAAATAGTTTCAAGATGTTTGATAATGGTTGCTAATTAAGAAATCATTGGATAGGGTATACTCAATTTAACTACATCTACTAACATGAACTAAATCTGGAGACTTAGCTCTTATCTTTTCCCAATTATAAATTGTAGCTAATGTTACTATTGAAACACTAGATATTAACTAGTGTTCACAGCAGGGAAGAACAGTTAGCAAAATCTCCAATTAGGGTTTTGTTTATACTTCCCCTAGGAAGAATGATTTGTTAGTGTAAAAGAGACCTTCCATGTTGATTACAGGTGTCAGTGCATCCAAGTTTTGGCTGTGCTTGAATACCTGCAAGACGCAGAAAAATCAAACCTAAGTGTTTTAATTCGAACAGATTTTCATTTACAGTTGTGTTGATGCTTTAACCTTGGCTGAGTAACTTACTTGAAACAAACTTTAAAATCTATGTTTTTAACTACATGAGTAATTTAACTGAGATCAATTTCCTGTTGCTTTTTTGCTACTGAACAATGGCTGATTTTTAATAAATAAACTTCACCCAGATTTATTACATTCCTTTTTTAATAGAAATAAACGATGAGATTAATTTATCTTTAGAAGGGTCTCAAAAGAATATGTGGTTGTGGGAATGATCAGTGCATTCTTGAGGTGAAGGAATTCAGGAATTAATACTCTGAATTAGATTAGGTAAAAACACATAAAAAGTAGCCAAAAACAGACTAAGATAAAAAATGATGTAATCTTTATTCTTGAGTGAAAGTGAAGAGATGGGGCAGTGTGAGGGGATGGTGGCTGACCACCATGCACAAGGAAGCTAGATTGTGTCTCTTTTAGATGTTCTGATTTCTGTAAATATTCCCAAAAGTCATTATAGGAGAATGTGTAACCTTAAAGTGACCTCACAACCATGTATGCACATAGTTATATTTTCTTTATAATCTTATCAAGTATATTCCCTTATGTCAAAGACAGTTCATATTTTAATGTTTTTTCTTTGTAATCAGCTCTTTAGTATTAAACTCCACAATCACCCAAGTATTTTAGTCTTTTTCACAATAATATAAGCAATCAGTTACTGGTGCTATTTTTTTTTTTTATTGAATAAGTAAAAGCAAAAAATCATTACATAAGTGAAAATAAAACAAAATAAAAGTAACAAGTGTATCCAACTAATATTTCATTTGCTCTTAACTTTCAACAAAATGCCTGTCTTCTTTATTAACTTTAACTTTGGGGACTCTTAGCTCAGGCTGTAATAAAATAAACAACCTAAGGTTGTCTTCCTTGTCTAAGTTAATTTGAATCAGAAGAGAATATTTACCTTTTCTTGGAGTTTGTATGATTCAAGGTTAGTCTATTTTGGAAAGATCCACTGAGGCAAACCTAATCCTTTTCTGAAGCTCATTAATTGGAAGCAGGACCACACTGGAATAGCCTTTTCTAAACTGAAGAACATATTAAGAATTTAAATGAGGTGAACTCTCCAGAACAAGATGCTCCTAGTGGCTTTCTGTTTATACAGTAACACTCTAAATATAAAGCTGACACCACCCGTGTTAAATTTCACTAGTTACTGATAAGCTGCAGCAGAGAGTACATTGGCACTCTGGGCAGCCCTGTCAGTCACCCTGAGCAAACCCATAAATAATGTATGAGGATTTCTACTTTCTTGGCAAAGCTCTTTCTTTTTAAGTCAGTGGAGTAACAGATAGATGGATAGACACATAGGTAAATAAATGGGCTAACTCTTCCATTTAATCACCACATATCATTACCACCACATTCGAAGATTTTAAATGTTATTTAAGCTTCTCCAAGTGAATAAAAATACATTTACATTTCATACTGTGACTGCAAAGATCTGGAATGCATAACATTCCTTGTAATTGTGCAATTGACCACAAAGTCACAATCTTGCACTATTTCAGCTGTCTCCACGATGAAAACCAAATTGTAGGTTAAAGTGACTCGAATAATGAAGTAAAATTCTTGCACCAGCATTTTAAGTGTTGTCCAGATTTTTAAGCCCTATCTCAACCATCAAATTTTTTTTATCAGATATAAACTAACCAATACATTTCTCAAATCCATAGAATTAATTCCAAAGTGACTTTTTTTGTGGCCTATTTCATCAATATAAAAGAATAATTCCATTGTAAAGTACTTATGATCCTTATTCATTATATATACTTTGATACTGAAAAAGCAATATCTAGTTTGCTGAAACATCCGGAGAGCAACTCGGAAGTACACAGAACCTCCTAATTCTTCTGAAGAGACATCATGATACTGCCCCCTGCCCTTGTTGGAGTTCCGGCCAGGTTCTTCACCTTTCAGCCTCAAGAATGAGGTGACCTCTGTGGCCGCTGCCCGTGGTACAGCTCAAAGATACTCGGACTGGGGGTGCACTACAGGCCGGTTTATTACAGCAGGAGGGGAAGGAAACTCCACACGGTCATGGATGCGGACCCAAGAGAGACCTGCCAACAAAAGGTGGGGGGCGCTGGGTATAGATCCTGAAGTTAGCCCTGCCCCAGGCTCCACCAGGCCAATGAGGCCTGTTTATTTTCAATCCTCCAGATTATTGGTTGTTTCTTCAACCCTCCATCTAATTGGTTCCTGGGGGAAGAAGGAGAGGTTACAACACCCACCGGGAAGTCCTGTCTATGGTGGAAGGAACTTGGGCCTTCGGTTACGAAACCGGAATCTCATCCTTGCCCTGCTACTAGTCGGTCGGGAAAACCTGAACAGGACGCTGCTGGGATACTGAGGACTCCCCCAGCAGTTTCATGCACACAATGACGGTGGTAGAGGATCTTTTTTGTTCCTTCTGTCTTGACTCTATGAGGATATGGTATTTGAATAACCCACGCACACACCTTGAAAACGAAGTCATAGCTTGTCGGTCTGGAAAGCCTCGTGCCCCTCTTTTTACCTTCATTCTCAAATTTCCCCCCAAAGTTGTTTGCACAAACTATCCTCTAGTCCACCTTCTTCCCGAACCTTCTGTCTCTTTCAGCTAGGACATAATATAGAGCCTGTAAATTGCGTGCACTGGTACGCAGGACCGCGGCACAGGGTCACAAGTCTTGTGAGGAAGGAAGCTCAGTTTCATTAGATTGTCCGTGGCATGTATCTAATCCCTCTACACAATCTGACCAGTTTTAATTCCATCTTCTCTCACAGTTCCAAATCTCTTTGAAGATTTCCAAGTCAACAATCAGGTTTAAATCCCCATAAAATTACTAAAGTTTTGGAGTCACAAAGAACTGAATTCAAGTTCTTGCTCTGTAATTTAAAAGAAACAAAAATTGAGGAAATTTATTTAAGCCACAAGTTAACTCATTTCCAAGATGTAGCCTCTTTATTGAAATATTAAATGTTCATTAACATTTGTTTTTCACCCACATTGTGCAAATGTGGGGAGGAGAGGCTTGTTATTTTATATGGGATGGTTAATGAAAGCCTCTTTGACTAGGTTACACTTGAGCAGAGAGGCAGAGAAGAGGCGAACTTGCGAAGGTAAGTGGCCCGTGGGCCTGTGGGCTTTCCAAGGCAGAAGAAACAGGCGCAAAGGTCCTGGTGGGAGAGGCCTGCTCCACTCGTGTTAGGAACAATAAGAAGTGCATCCTGGTTAGCACAAGGGGTACAGAGTAAAAAAAAAATAATTTATCTCAATGCTGTATTTGTTGAACTGTATTCCCTCTATGCTAACTACCCTGTTCTAAAAAATGAGTAGCTGATTCCCAACAAGGTTATATTACGTACCAAGGGGCTCCATAGTTACCTTGGTAGAATCATGCTCTGTTCAATTTTTCTTTCCATTGTATGACAGTAAACATAAATATTAAATTATCATACACTTGAATAACAAAGAAGAATACAAGAGAAGATTTTGAAAAGGGGTAGAATAGTACCACACTCACAGTATCTCAAATCAATTTATTTTATTTCTTAAAAAATATGTAGTATCAACTTATGCCAATAAACACATATATATTTAAACATTAATGCACTAAAACCCAAGTTGCATATAATGCATAAAACTACTTGAAAAATATCTTTTAGTCATTACTTCACCTTCTAATTGAAAAAAAAAGCTTTATTGAAATAAAAGTGGTATAGAATAAGCTTCATGTATCTATACTATATAATTTGATAAATTTTGGCATGGGTTTATATCTGCAAAAGCATCATCATAAATCAAGATGGTGAACATATCCACCACCCTTAAAGTTTTCTCATGCCATTTTTAAGTTTTCCCTTTCCGTCCCTTCCTTGAAGCTTCTTGTATTTGTCTCATTCCAACTCCAGCAAATATTCTACTTTCTGTAACTATAGAAGAGTTTGCATTTATTAAGGTTTAATAAAAATTGGTCTGTAGAGCATATATGTTATTTGTCTTACTTCTTTCACTCAGCATAGTTGTTTTGCTATTCATTCATGTTATTGTGTTTCTCAAAAGTACACAGTTCTGCACTGCTGCATACAATGTTACCTTGTTGGATATAGCATGCTTGTTTACCCATGTGCCTGTAGATGGAGATTTGTGTTGTTTTCACTTTTTAGCTATGACAGCATCTACGAACGTTCATGCACTAATTTTTATCTGCACATATGCTTTATTTATATATAAATATCTAAATAACTATATATCTAATTGTGGAATGGGAAGGTCATATATGTATAAGTGTATGTTTAACTATTTACGAAATTGTCAAAGAAATTTCCAAAGCGGTTGTACTATTTCCCATTCCCACAGAAGTGTATGGGAGTTTCAGTTCTTACACATGCGGGACTCAACTTGATTTGGTTAGACTTTTTTAATTGTACTTGTTCTAGTAGGTGTATAGTGGTTCACCTTTTAATTTTAAAATGCCAGGAATTGACAATATAGTTACAAAGATTAAAAATATATGTTCCACTCTGGGCACGGTGGCTTACAGCTTTAATCCTAAAACTCTGGGAGGCTGAAATGGATGGATTGCTTGAGCTCAGAGTTTGAGACGAGCCTGAGCATGAGTGAGACCCCGTCTCTACTAAAAATAGCAGGATGTTGTGTCAGGTGCCTGTACTCTCAGGTACTCAGGAGGCTAAAGCAAGAGGATTGCTGGAGTCCAAGAGTATTAAGTTGCTATGAGCTATGATGCCAGGGCACTAGAGTGAGACTCTATCTAAAAAAAAAAAGTTAATATATATATATACACAAACAGACTGGCCATAAAGTTTGTGTACAATTTCAAATTGCACACTATTTTAAACTACACGTGAACTTTATGACCACCCTGTATATAGCCCTTCTTTCACAGACTTAATAGCAAATAAAAATTAACACTCACACACATAATTTTAGTAAATATGGTTAACACTTCAGTATATTATTGAGTGATTCTCAGGAAAGATCAGAGGAATTTGAAAGATACCTTGACATTACCCAAACAGAAACAAAGCAGTAGAGGTGTAAAAGCTTAAAAGTGAGGGGGAAAGATGTGCATGGATTGTACATGAATGGTAAGGATACAATTGGTAAAACAGGTAGAAAATAGGTTTTATAAGAATTTTTCTCCCCTGCTAAGAGGGTTGAGTATCATGAGGCTGGAGAAAGACATTTCCAGATCTGTGCTTTGAAAGACAAAAACCATAGAAAATTTTGAAGGATGGGGTAGATGGAAAAGAGACTGAACAAAAAGACAGGAGGTTGGGCAGTGGTCTAATCAAAAGAAAATGTTGAGGCTCTAAATTTTATGTTTAAGTTTCCAAATAAAGAAAAATCCGACACGATATGTTTTTGAGACATATATATAACTTTGAAAATTTCTCCCTTCTCTCTCTCTCCCCCTCTCCCCTCCCCTCTGCAATAAAGACACTGATTTCCCATAGGACCAGAACTCTTTATTATACACTTATGATGGAATCCCCTGCGAAGAAAAGTCTTTGAACCCTAAGCATCCATTTATTCTCTTAGAGATTTCAACAACTATTTAGTCTCTTAATAAAAGAAAACCCACAAAAGTGCAAAACTCCTAGTACAAGCCTTTAGAGAGTTTGCAGAGGGTTTTCATTAGGTTATATATGTCTTAGCACGCAGCACCACATTCTCTTCCGTAACTTCATTAAGTTGGAATAATTATTCTTGCAGTATATTTTGAGAGTTCCATAGGGCAAAAGCCACAGCATATGGTTTGACTCTGATCAGTCCCCTTAATAATTAAAAAAAAAAGTTTAAGTGGTGTATGGTATAAATTTATAGTAATATTACTGCCTGGGGTATATAAAAATTCTATCATTTGTGGCTAAAAATTTTAAAAGGGCCCTTTCCACAATTTTATTGTTCCATAAGAGTGAGCAGTAATTTTACGGTATAATAAAATGGCTACATATATGTATTACCAAATCCATCTCATACTAAAAGGAGTTGAAACATATTTGTTCCCTTCATTTAAATGCCTTCCGAAGTATTGTATAAACATAATTCTAAAAATGTTTTCCATACATTTAATAGGGTATGTTGTGTTATGGAATTGATTACAGGCTTGCTCTTGATATAGAAAATAATAATGATAACTTGTCCTTTTACATAGGAAAAACTAAGCGAGTCTGCAGGAAACAACTGTCTGTATTTTACCTATGCATAAATTCATTTATTTAGCAAATATTTACTGAGTTTCTACAATACGTAAGACACAGAGGTTAGGCAGACAGCGTTAGTCCCTGACTTCATAATGCCTACATTCCTGGTATGTCACTTGTAATACATTTTTTTTATTAAAGTTCTCAAACTTGGCATTGCTGACATTTGGGGCGGAATAATTCCTTGCTATTCAGGATTGTCCTGTGTAATGGAAGATGTTTACCGGCTTCCCTGGTGTCTACTCTCCAGATGCCAGAAGTACCCCTCAATTGTATCAACCAAAATTTAATACATGTCTTCTCAGGGGGGAAAAAAATCACCCCTATTGAGAACCCCCAAACAAGAAGAAAAAGATGTACTTTTCACTGTAAATAATGCTTCTTTAAAAATTATTTAACCTGGCTCAGCGCCCATGCTCAGTGGTTAGGGCGCCAGCCACTACACACACTGGGGCTGGCAGGCTCGAACCTGGCTCAGGCCTGCTAAACAACAACAACAAAAAATAGCCAGGTGTTGTGGCAGTCTGTGGTCCCAGCTACTAGGAAGGCTGAGGCAAGAGAATCAATTAAGACCAGTAGTTTCAGGTGGCAGGGTGTCACCACAGCACTCTACCGAGGGCTACATAGTGACACTCTATCTCAAAAAAAAATTATCTGACCAGTCCAGGAACGGTGACTCGAGCCCATAATCCCAGCACTTTGGGCGACCAAAGTGGGAAGATCACTTGGAGGCCAGGAGTTCGAGACCAACCTCGGCAATGTATTAATACTTCTGTCTCTAAACAAAAATCATAATTAGCTGGGCATGGTGGTGAGCACCTGTAGTCCCAGAGACTCAGGAGACTGAAACAGGAAGGTCGCTGTAGCCCAGCAATTCTAGGTTAAAGTCAGCTTTGATCATGCCACTGCACTCCAGCCTGGGTAATATAGAGAGACCCTGTCTCATAAAAAATTAAGTAAATTTTAATCTAAGACTTGACAAGAGGTTCCTTATATAGGGTAGTAAGGAAAACTCCCAATGGTTGTTCAAGAACTCTTTCTTTTAGAACTGTGTCCAAATCCGGCTTCATAGGCAATTTATGTGTTTCACTTTTCCTTTTGATTTTCATCTTATGTACCCATAGAGGAATTGAGTGGTAAAAGGGGGAAATTGGAAAATAGGGCCAGATTCCCATCTGATCCATTCTGCTTTGATGAATTGTACAATTCTAACATTCGCTCTAAAATAATTAGGTAAAAGATAGGTCAATGGTAGCACACTGGTACAAATTATAACTACAGCCTCCATCCGTAGATTCTTATTGTTTGGAATGGTAGCAACATAGCTACATCTTTTTAAGCCTGCAGTGTACATGACGCAGGTGACCTATCATCACTCTATGATTCCTCCTTTCCTAGTCCCTTGAGATGAGGCTGCTTTTTCATACCCATATTCTATTTCCCATTTTCTAAGAGTAAAGATGGTATGGTTGGCTAAAATTAATAACTTTTACCTTTGCTGTTCCATTCTACTTACAAGCATATACTTGAGTATTCTTCTCTTTGACACTTAAGCCTGCCAAGATCCCCAATAACTAGCAGCAACAACAAGAAAATAATAATAAATTTTCTATTAAAAGAATAACTTAGTACAGTGAAGTGAACAGGGAATTTTTTTACCAGAAAACCCATGGTTCAAACTCTAGATCCACCTATTTATTAACTCATTTTAGTCTTGAGTGTTATTCGTAAATAAGAACAATAACTTGGGCAGTGCCTGTGGCTCAAAGGAGTAGGACTCCAGCCCCATATACCAGAGGTGGCAGGTTCGAACCAGGCCCCGGCCAAAAACTGAAAAAATAAAATAAAAATAAAAATAAGAACAATACTTTTTGCGTCTGTGGTTAGGATGAATCATAGGTAATGTATTATTATAAAATATGATTTATTATTGAAGATGTATTTACGGAAACTGAAATTTACTCTCTTTTATTCGTGAAGGATTTCCTGAAAGAAAGGCTGGTGGATATTGAAGGAGAAGACGGAAGAGGAGGTTTCTGGGAACACAGGACAAGCAGTATTCACAGCACACACGAAAGACAGATGATGAAAGCACAAGACGTTTCTGGGAATTCCACCACATGCACAAACCCCTCCCATTCGGGGTTGCCTCCCATCATCCCCTGTCCCCACAGGGTCACAGAGGGACCGGGAACCTGCCTCAACCCCTGTGCAGTCTGGACCCCGCACAGCAGCAGAGGAGATTGGTAAAACACAAGGCAAGTCCTCGGACTCCCAAAGCCTTTTAATGGCTTTCCATCACAACTAAAGCAAATTCCAATTCCTTGCCCGAGCCTGTGAGTTCCTCGGGATCTGGCCTCCGCTGTCCTTTGACCTCTTCTCACCTCTCTTTTCACCTTCGCACTGGGCTTCCGCCATGCAAACCTGTATTTCATTCTTCCAACACACCTGGCTCATGCCCTCAGCTCCTCTGCATCCTCTGCCGGGAATTTTCTGTACAAATTTTCTCATAAACTGGGTTATCTTATCATCCAGATCTCAACTAAAAAGTCACCTTCAAGAAGGCTGTGTCATTTCCTAAATTTTAAAACTGCTTTTAATTTACTTGTTTCTGATCCTTTTCCCATCATGAGACAATAAAGTCTACAACTAGGCGACCAGGCCTTCGTCTTTACTGCCACACCCTTAGGACCTAGTCGAAGGCTTCATCATGGCTGGTGCCAATAAATTATTTGTTATAAGAAGGAGTGAATGAATGAAAGCCATGAATGCATAAGGACTTTTTTAAAAAAACAAATTCCTTCACTGGGGGAGGGATCCCCATATTGCTGATTAACTTCATGTGTCTAAGAAGATTTTAAAAACCATATCAAAGTATTTTACATTTTTGTTCCTTTGCTTCCAGTTTGTTTGACCCACAAAATATGAAGAAAAATCACTAACAATAGTGTTTTAGAGCCAACTATTTTTGTATTTTCCAGGTCTTGGAACTTAACCAACACTTTTAGAAATCCCTACTCAGAACATTTGGATCGATTTACAAAATAGGGTATTTTGGAAATGATCGGGCAAATACTAAATGTATGGAAATAAGTCAAATAATTAAAATAAAAACACAACCAAAAAAACTTGTACACGAAAGACTCCCTTTTCATTGGAAGGAAGCGACACCCTAACACGTTCCTTGACGGGAAAGGTGTCTTATCATGAAACCTATAACTCACTTCCTTTGTGACATCAGCTGCAAAGAGCTTGATTTCAGCACATGAGTACAATACCCCCTAATTCAGAAATCCTGTTCAGTTAAATTGAAAAGATGTTTTTAAACTGCAAAAGTTATGAATGGGTAAAAAAAAAAAAAGTTATGAATGGGTGCTCTTTCTCAGATATCTCTTGTTTGATTACCTTCAACTGGGGTTACCGTAACAAGTGAAAACACGACAGGATAGGATCTTTGTTCTTACAGCCCAGGACTGTTTAGCTGAATGGCTTTGAAACATCATTTCACTGCTTTGAAGCAAGCAGGGGAAGTGGACATTTAAAAAATATATAAGTTAACTTTTAGTAATAAAGTGAGGGAAAAATTTGGGGGGATATTTCTTCCTTCTGGCTTGTCTATCCTCACGTCATCACATTTTCAGGAAGAAGGATTGGCTGCAAGCTGGCTCCAACTAAATCCTCTGTAGTGCTGCTTCTCTAAAGGCCTGGAAAGTGACAATTCCTATCAAACATCTGGTTTTTTCTTTCCTTGCCAGACTCCAGGGTGATCATATTAAACTGAGAGAAACCACAACTCAACTGTTGGCCTTCCACTTAATTTTTCATACAAATTTAAGGTCAGCCTGTGGGCTAGCAACTAGTGAGATGCTTGTGACATGAAAAAAGTTACACAATTACGCAGCTCCTCTGAATATGGTCACCTAATTACTTGACAATTATGAGCATGATTTTAAAATGGTAATAGAGAAGGAATTCAGTGCAATGGTATGTTTTGAAGGCAGTACTAATTCTCATAAGAATTAACTATGTTCTTAAAAGATAATATAAAAATTTGTTTCATTTCCTATCGATTATAAAGTTTTGCTAGTAAGCAAAGTTGACATGATTGAATTAATTTCTGTAAAAGCATTTGTTCATTTTAGACATGTCAAGATTCCAATCAATTGATTGATAAAGTATTTATTAGTAGATATTTATCTTCTTCTGTAGAGGGAGAACTCTGGTGTCCTTAGTTTTGAAATTTCCATTTAGGATCAAACTATCATACTGTTTCTATTTTTTTTAAAAAATTATGATAGCAGACTCTTATTTTTAGGTAATTGAATAAAAATTGTCTAAGAGTTGCTTACATTTATGACAGAACCTTGAATACTTTGATTTTTTTAAGGTTGATAACTTTCTCCAATTATTCATCTGGGAGAAAATGCAAATATTAAACTGGATTTGTTATGAATCAGCTCTTAAGCGGCTCTTAAGTTTTTTGGTTAACATCTTCTACGCATTGACTATGTGATGCTAGATAGAGTCTTGAACTCTATGTTTTCCTGATGACTAGATTTGCCCTTCAGTAACATTTGCGCATCATCAATATTCTATGAATGAAGTGACATTTCATTGGAAGAAACAGATTGAAAACTTGTGTCTCCTATTTTGTCACATCTGGGTGAAGCTTCCAATGCGATTGTTTTTACTTTCTTTTAATCTTACAAAGAAATGTTAAAATTGAAAGACTGACCTTGTGTTCAAAGTTATTGTCAGAAACAGTGAAGTCATAGGCTTCTGTTTTTAATAACGCCTCACAAAACACAGAGCATCATTAATCATAAATGGCTGCAGATTTCCTAGATGCTGGCATTGCCACGGGGCTTGAGCATTTTTAAGAGTCTTATAAATTTGAGCAGACAACATCCTCTTGACATTGCATACAAATTTAGCTCTGATGGAAAGATGAAACGAAAGTTGAAAGCATTAAAATACTTAAAAAACTGAAGATTGTTTTATTGCATTTCAATAAAATATGAGTCTAATTTTCAACTACTTTCAGTTTTTATGTTTCACTAACATAGCAATCAATCAACAATTTATTGAGTGACTACAATGAATTCAGCACCATTTAGCACCATAAGGAATACACAGACATGAGAAGTTCATTCATTTAAACAAGCTTCATACTGAGTATCTGAGTATGAGGCTCTGAGCTGAGTGCCTAAACTATTCTGTAACTTTGTAAAGACGAGGAAGACATAGTTTCTTTCTTCAAGAAACACACATCCTTCTAGTGAGGTGTTACAGATTTCGTTTGTGTCCTCCCCTAAGTTCTTATGTTGAAATCTTAACCCCACGTGTGGTAGGATTAGGAAGTGGGGACTTCGGAAGAATGAACCCCTCGGAAATTTATAAAATTGTGAGTTATACACCCCTTATAAGAGATTGTGGCCTTATAAGGGACCTCAAAGAGCTCTCGGATCTCTTCCCATCTCGTAAGGGTACGAGAAGGTAGTAGTCTGCACCCAGAGGAAAGGTGGCCATTCTAACACCCTGATTTTGGACTTAGGGAACTGTGAAAAACACATTGCTGTTGTTTATAGGCTACTAATTCTGTGGTACTTTGTTAGGGCATATGGAACTAAACCAGTAGACTTTTGTTTTCTGAGATAGAGACACACTGTCTTGCCTCAGGCTAGAGTGCCATGATGGCAGCCTAGCTCATAGCAACCTCACACTCCTGAGCCCAAGCGATTGCCTCGGTCTCCCAAGTAGCTGGAACTACAGGTGCCCACTACAGTGCCCAGCTAATTTTTCTTTTTAGTAGAGACAAACGTCTTGCTCTTGCTCATGGTAGTCTAGAACTCCTGAGCCAAGCAATCCTCCTGCCTTGGGCTCCCAGAGTGCTAGGACTACAGGCGTGAGCCATTGCACCTGGCCCAGAAGGCAATTTTTTAAAAATATAGTATTTGAATACCAGATAAGTGAAACATTTGAAGGAATTAGCCCTTTGGCTCTTCCTTCTGGCGAGTATTTCCTGGTTAAGATAGAGACCGACTTGAGTCTTACACAATAGGATTCAGATAAGAAGAGAGAAATGGGTTATTTCATTTATTTATCTATTTATTTATTTATATTATTTTCTTTTAATTTTTTTGAGACAGAGCCTCAAGCTGTCACCCAGGGTAGAGTGCTGCAGCATCACAGCTCACAGCAACCTCCAACTCCTGGGCTCAAGCGATTCTCCTGCCTCTGACTCCCAAGCAGCTGGGACTACAGGTGCCCGCCACAGTGCCCGGCTATTTTTTGGTTACAGCTGTCATTGTTGTTTGGTAGGCCCGGGCTGGATTCGAACCTGCCAGCTCATGTGTATGTGGCTGGCGCCTTACCTGCTTGAGCCACAGGTGCCAAGCCAGAAATGGGTTAGAAAATAATTCTAAAAAAGAGCACCAATGTAAAAGACGTATTTTAGGAGAAAGTGAGTAGCATTCAAGTGAGTTTATGTGGAAGAAATAATGTTGATAAGACCACCAGAAATTCTATTATTCAACTAAATTAAATAAAGTGAATTAAATGTTATACCTAGACATATAACCTGACGTATAAGGAGTGAAAAATGGAAAAGATAGAACATGTGTTCTCAGTACTTAGGAAATGTATGAAGAACTTAGGTAAAAGTCAAAGAGAAATTTAAAAATAGTGCGGTGGGTATTGAGGGCAGAAAGAAGTGGGCATATATAATCCGAGATGTAATAGAACTTGTAAGGAAGATGAACAAACTCTTGAAAAGTGTACAAGGAATGATAAGCATAAATAGCTTGTGAAGTCACACCATGAGGAGGGAGCAACCTGGGAAAAGGGCTCTGGAAAAATGAAAAGCGTACTCATGGAAGAGGCCAATTCACTCTAATTTGAATGTTTGCACATGAAGGGGAGACTCTGCTAATGAGAGGAGAGCCAGAGATAGTGGTCTGCTGCTGATTCAGCAACCAGCTCTTGCCCCCCAAATATATGCACGTATCTATGCATACATATTAACGTATATGAATTTATAACAAGTTTTAAGGATATATAACTCCTAATTTTATTAACAATAATATAACATATTGTACTTTTTATTGTAATTTCCATATACCGAAATGATTCTCACCGAGTGCTTTCATCAATTTTGATGCACTCTTGTATCCAAAACATACTACACTTGCAATTGACAATCCATTATAGTGCCAGCATAAATATTGGATGATATTTTTGCTTACATTAATATGTATGATGAAAGTGAAAGACAAGTGAGACTGCTATTCGTTCATTAATAACATGAGCAAAATTTTGCTGAATATATGTAATAGTTTTTGAATACTGAAAGAATAATTTATTATGATATCATGATTTGAAGATGCAGACATTACACATGTTTAAGTTTGATTCGCTTTATTCACATTTTTTCTTTCACTGTCTAAAGTCTAGAACAAGAGTTATTGAACTACATAAAGGCCCTGGGCCAAATCTGACCCATCACCTGTTTTTTCAAATTAAATTGTATTGAAAGACACCTACCCTCATTTGTTTCCCTATTACTTTTGGCTGCTTTCTTTCTGCAATGGTCTGCAAAGTTTTTCTTAAAGGCCAGAGTATAAATATTTAAGGTGCAGGACTGAATTATCTCTGTGCAAAAGCAGTCCTGGGCAATACATAAAGAAATGAACATGGCTGAGTTTCAACACAAAACAGGCAGTTGGTCCACTGGACATAGTTTGCCAACTTTGGTT
Source organism: Perodicticus potto (assembly GCA_963574655.1). Lineage (NCBI taxonomy): Eukaryota > Metazoa > Chordata > Mammalia > Primates > Lorisidae > Perodicticus > Perodicticus potto. The sequence goes on along the minus strand of CAUYRH010088880.1, from coordinate 13,111 downwards.
CTAAACAGTCTACAACAAAAAAATGCACTTTAATTCTTAATGTGTAGTTTTTTCCTGTTTCTGTGGTGCAAACCGTCCCCTAAGGATGACTTCAGTTTACCAAGGTCACATTACTGAATGAATAGTTTGAAAAAGATGTGTAGTAACACAGCATTACAGAATATTTCCACTGTGCATACAAAATACACATTATAATTCTTAAAAGCATAACTGTGAAGTGTAGCAAAATAACATAAAAACTAATGAATATTGAGCATTTATTACCTTTGTTTTTAATAAAAGTATTTAACTATATTTATATAATTATTTAATTTTTTTCTTTTGGTAATGATTGTGTTTAACTGCTGGCTCGCAACAATCCTGAAAACTAAACATTCGTTCTCAGAAGTAGGTATGAGCTCTCTCCGGTACACCAATGTCAAACTCAAGAGAGAAGGGTGTAATTCACCTGGAGAGAGAGGGTCTTAGAAGAGTTTTGAAAGTATAAATGACACGATCATGACTGTGCGTTAAGGATTATTTGCCTGGAAGCAGTGTGAAGGATAAACAAAAGTGGAGACAAACTGAGAGCATGCCATTAGTTAAAAAGTTCTTAGAGAGGATTAAGAGGACATACTGAGGAAGTAAACAGCAGTAGGAACAGTGAGAATAAAGAAGGAAGAGACTGGCTCACCGTCTGTGGCTCAACGGGCTAAGGCACCAACCACGTTCACTTGAGCTGGCGGGTTCGAATTCAGCTTGGGCCTGCCAAGCAACAATGACAGCTGCAACCAAAAAATGGCTGGGTGTTGTGGCGGGCATCTGTAGTCCCAGTTACTTGGGAGGCGGAGGCAGGAGACTCGCTTGAGCCCAGGAATTGGAGGTTGCTATGAGCGGTGATGCCACGGGACTCTATCCAGGGTGACAGCTTGAGGCTCTGTCTCAAAAAAAAAAAAAAAAAAAGAAGGAAGAGACTGAGATTTAGGAGATTGTGAGGAGAGTAGAACCAATACATCTTGGGTATTGATTGGATCTGGAGAAGGCACTACTGGGTCAAGGTAAAAATGACTGTCGTTCTTGGTATTTTCTTTTTAAAATTCCAAAGTATTATCGGTCTAAAATTTTTTTCTGTTACACAAATCACTTTTGTAATGCTTACTTCAGGGTTGTAAGTGTGCCTGTTACCCAGACAATGTTCATTGTACCCATTAGGAAGGATTTTTCCCATTTCCTCCTCCCCGTCCCATCCACCACCCACTAGATTTCTTTCCAGTCTTACTTCCCTCTACATACATGGGTTCCCCCTCATGGGTTAGTTCCAATTTAATAGTGAGTACATATGCTGTTTGATTTTCCATTCAACAGACACTTCACTTAGGATAATGATCTCCATTTCCATCCAAATTTATGCAAAAAGCATTAACTCATCCTTGTTCGTGCTGAGTAGCAGTCTATGGTATATTTACACGTGCCACATTTTGTCAATCTGCTCATGAATTCCTAGTCACTTGGGTTGATCCCACACCTTTGCAATGTTGAATTGTTGCAATAAGCATTTGAATGCAGGTTTTTTCTGATAAAAATGACTTCTTTTCCTTTGGGTAAATACCTAGTATTGGACTTGCTGGATCAAATGGTAGGTCTGCTTTTATTTCTTTGAGGAATCCCCATGTTGCCTTCAATAGAAGCTGTAATAATTTGTGGTCCTACCAACAGCGTATCACTGTACATTCATTCATGTCGAGATCTATTGCTTTTGGACTTATTAATAAAAGCCATTCTAAACAAGGATAAAGTGATACCTCATTGTGGATTTAATATGCATTTCCCTGATTCATGGGGTTGAGTAGTTTTTCATATGTTTATTAGTCATTCATCTATTTTCCTCTGAAAAGTTTCTGTTCTTGTCTTTTGTACCCCACCCCTTACTGAAGATCTCTCTTTCTCTCTTTCTCTCTTTCCTTCCTTCCTTCCTTCCTTCTTCCAATTTGCTTGAGGTTCTTGTAGATTCTGCTTACTTGACCTTTATCTGATGTAAACCTTGTGAGTATTTTCTCCCATTCTGTAGTTTGTCTGTTTTCTCTGTTGATTATGTTTTGGGCTCTGCAGAAGTTCCTTCCAAGTTTTTTTCTTATCATGTATGATTTTAAGTATGTTAATTGCATTGAAAAAATTATGATAATTGAAAAGTTTTTGAAGAGTTGAACATCACTAAGATTATGCAAAAAAATAAGAATAATTTTATGAAAAGGAAAAAATACATTGCTTTCTAATAATGTTTGATGATCAAAACTTTTGATTAGGGCGGTACCTGTGGCTCATTGAGTAGGGGGCAAGCCCCATATACTGAGGGTGAAGGGTTCGAACCTGGCCCCGGCCAAACTGCAACAAAAAATAGCCAGGCAGTGTGGCAGACGCCTGTATCTCTGTTATCTGGGAGGCTGAGGCAAGAGAATTGCCTAAGCCCAAGACCTGGAGGTTGCTGTGAGCTATAATGCCACTGCACTTAACTGAGGGTGACAAAGTGAGATTCTGTCTCTAAAAAAAAAAAAAAAATTTGGTTATTGGTGCCCCATCCTAAAGTGTGATGATACTTATATGGATCTGTGTGTACAGGCAAAGAAATGATATATTTAAGGAATCAGTTGGTTATTATTTTTAAAAAATTGTAATACTGAAACGTTTTACTTTTTATCTAAAAGTAATTTATATTGAAGCATTCTATTATCATAAATGAAAATTAAAATACCTTTATATTTTTCTGGCTTAAACTAAAATATGTATTCAAGGACACAATTTTCTTAACTTGTAAAATAAAGGTTATATGAGTATACTACTAACATCTTTAATAGGTTCAAATAGAACACTTAACAACAGCGCTTAACACTAAGTAAAGGGTCAGTAAAATGTTAAAAATTATTATTATTATTTTTTTTGCAGTTTTGGCCAGGGCTGGGCTTGAACCCGCCACCCCCTGATATAAGGGGCTGGCACCCTACTGCTTGAGCCACAGGCACCACCCCTAAAAATTATATTTTTGTTAGTAATAATGACAACAGCATATTCAAGAGCTATACCTTCTTTCGGATATATGTAACACAATTTATCCAGATATTAAACTAGAAAATCAAGAAATATTTTATACTTTATTAAACTTTGGATTTGGTAAAAATCCTTAGTGAAAAGGAAAACAGTATTCAAAAAGATGTAATTTTTGGTTAAACATGTTTCCAGGAATTGGGAATTTTGGATTTTTCCCAGATGATCTCATGAGTTGCTTGCCACAGAGGGAAGTCTACATATTTACCACATAAAACAGTATTTACTTTTTGGAAAGGTTCATTCACTTTCAGGGATAGAACTCCCGTGGCTGTGATGAAGCCTTCCAAGTCCACACTTCACTTCTGACCTTCAGAAAAACTGGTTGAAATGCGTTCTTCTCCTCCAGATTTCACATGCACCTTTAACTCAGCATCTCAGAGCAGAATCTCGTTATTTTCCCCACCAGCTCCCACACCCCCAGCCTTCCCCACCTTTATCTATTCTGTGCACCCAAGACCCAAGGCAGAAATCTGGGAGTCGTCATTTACACATTGTTACACATTCTGTTCCCATATTCAATTTTCTGAAAGTCCCTATTTGTGGTGACAGTAGGTCCTGATTAGCCATGAGGAGTTCTAGACTTTACCATTGTTCCAGTTTAAATGTAGGTTGCACTGTTTTACATTCACCAGGAGCCCCAGTTTAATGATACAATATGTCCTACTCATTTCCCGTTTTTGTCCTGCATACAGCTAATGACACTAATACAGTTAAAATCCTATTCTCCACTTCATGGATGTGTTCAATAGTCTCTTAAATGATCCCCAAGCTTCCAAACCCATTCCATTTCACTTCAAAATGGAAATTGTAATTTTTCAATTATAAATTGAATAATCTTTCCAAATGGTTAATTTGACATTTTATTCCATTGCTTAAACCAACATAGAGTTCAATAGCATTTGTGTGACACCAGGAAGATAAAATCCAAATGCCGTAGGCCAGTCTTAATAGTTGTCGAACCATCTTTGCCTTTCTATGATAAACTTTTTAAATATACTTTTAGTAACTATTGAACTGAGCTTTTATTTAGAATTGTTGAATCTGTAGTCTCAATTAAAGTAGGCCGGTAATTTTCCCCCTTTCTGTACAGTCTGTATCTTTTTTGGCATCAAGAAAATACCAGCATCACAAAGTGGAAACAGAATTTTGTTAATGTTTCTATTCTTTGGAAAAATTTGTATAATAAAGGAATTTCCTATTTCGTGGAGTTTGGTAATTATGATACACTTATGAAACAAATGAAACATTTGTTCCTGGGACTATCCTTTTTGACTCATTTTTAAAAAAGAAATATTTTTCAGAATTTCATTCATTTCATATTTTTTTTTCAAATTTCTAACATGGTTTTCAAATCTATTACTTTTTAAATTAAATTATAACTGAATACACTTGTGCATTTATAGGGTGCAATGTGCTGATTTGTTGGACAATTTGGAATGCTTACATCAAACTGGTTAACATAACCCTCACCTCACTTAATTATTTGGTGTGTTAAGACATTTATACTCTACTCTTCATAGAAGTGACATGGACTCTTGCATTACGCACAATAGGTGGGGTCCCACCGCTTACCCTCTGTCCACCTGGCCTCACCCCTCTCCTCACCCTCCTCTTCCCTCCTTCATCCTGGGCTATAGTTGTGTTTTATCTTTCATATGAAAGTGTGGGTAATTATATGTTGGTTTCATAATAGTATCGAATAAATTGGATACTTTTTCTTCCATTCTTGAGATACTTTACTAAGAAGAATACGTTCCAATTCCATCCATGTAAACATAAAAGATGTAAAGTCTCCAAATCTATTATTTTTAAATTTATTATTCATCATTTGAAAATATTTGCTATTTATGTAGCCAGTTGCTATTTTTTATGTTTTACTTCAATTACCTAAAATCTTTTCTCATAAGTAATGACAATTGTCTGATTATTTTATTCATTAAAAAAAAAATTGGGGGTTTTCTTATTCTTATTTGTGTATTGCTAGTCTCTATATTAATTATTTCCTCTCCCTTTATAATTCATTTTTTTACTTTCTTTTTTATTTCCTTGCATTTTTTCAACTTTTACAGTTGAACTCAATTCTTTTACTTTTAAATATCTATCTATTAATATTTATATTTATAACTACTACTTTCCCTGTTTAGCAGTGTGTTATAAATTTGGGGGGTATTGTTTCCTCATTTATTTTTACTGTGGTTTATTTCTAAGCATTTCATCATTGTTCTTGACTTTTTTAATCCAAGAGTTATTTAATAAAATGTTTTTGATCTTTCAGGTATATGAGATTTTTTAGCACTATCCATTTTATTGCATTATGCTCATAAAATATAGTCTGATTCATTGGAATTTATGTAATATTAATTTGTGACCTAATTTTTGATCAATTTTCATAAATGTTCTTTTCACTCTTTAAAAAAATGTGCATGGCAGGGCATGCTGCTACATGCCTTTAATCCTAGCACTCTGGGGGACTGAGGCAGGTATATTGCCTGAGCTCAGGAATTTGATACCAGCCTGAGCAAGAGTCAGACTCCATCTCTAAAAAAGGCAGGGTGTTCAGGCAGGCTCCTGCAGTCTCAGCTACTTGGGAGGCAGAAGCAGGAGGAACACTTGAGCCCATGAGTTTGAACTTGCTGTGAGCTATGACTCCATGAAACTCTACCGAGGGCAACAAAGTAAGACTCTATCTCAAAAAACAAAAAGTGTATTTACTCTTTGTTGTGTATGACATTATGTATGCATTTATTGGTTTTATTTTTTCAATTTCTGAGATATGTGTGTAAATATTAAAAACTGTAATTGTCGACTTACATACTTCTTACGATTGTGAGCAATTTGTAAACAAAAAGAATACCTGTATGGAGAATTAACATTTATTATTCATATGTGTGAATATATATAGTGAGCTCTGATAGCAGCTGACAGTTCCCTGTGTTAAAGAAGTGGTATGCTTGGGAAGTAGTTGCTGTTCTTTCATTCTTGTGCCATGCTGTGCTTGGCAACTCTGATCCCAGCTTCAGAATGGCGACAGCTATTCCCTCAGATGGAGAGGTCGATGGTAAATCGACAGGCCCTAACTGAATTCCCTCTCTGAAAAGTGGCCCCATGTGAAGGGAGATATTCACCAAGTTAGGTTTCCCAGCCCACATCAAATGATCAATAAGGATGTTTAAAGTCAAGGGCCAGGGCTCTTTCTTTTTCTTCTTTATTTTTTCGTTTTCTTTTTTTCAAGACAGACTGTGGCTTTGTCACACAGGCTGTTCGAGTACAGTGGCATCATCATAGCTCACTACAATCTCAAATTCCTGGGCCCAAGTGATCCTCCTCCCTCAGCCTCCTTGGTAGCTGGGATTGCAGGTGCACACTATCACATCTGGTTAATGTTTCTACCTTTTTTGTAGAAATGCAGTCTCACTCTTGCTCAGACTGGTCTGGAACTCCTGGCCTCAAGCAGTCCTCACCTCTGGGCCTCCCAGACAGATAAGATTAGAGGAGTGAGCCACCGCAACTGACCCTAAGGGTCAGGTCTCTTATCTCAAAGAAGAACAACTCGGAAGAGCCTTCTCAACTCCAAAGCATCCTTTGAACCAAAACCATTGTTACAACTCTACTGCAACTAAACTTCCTCTGCACAATCTTCCCTTTCTCACACCCAAAAGCACCCGAGTGTCCTGAGAGCACTCTCAAAGTATCTGCACAAAATTCTCCATTCCACAGTTTCTTTCCCTGGAGGAACCCAACCTTAGAAAATCCACTTTGATTTGTGAGATTGAGTGGTTTAAAAAACAAATGCATAAATGCCAAATGACATCATAGGTCCTGTAATGTGCCCCTCAACTTATCTTTCTTGGGTGGTGTCATCGCCTAAAACCCATTTTGTCACAAACGAAAATAAAGTACAGAGTACTGCGATAGGATGAAAAAGGACTATTGAGGGCGGCGCCTGTGGCTCAGCGAGTAGGGCACTGGCCCCATATACCGAGGGTGGCAGGTTCAAACCCGGCCCCGGCCGAACTTCATCAAAAAATAGCCGGCGTTGTGGCGGGCGCTTGTAGTCCCAGCTACCTGGGAGGCCGAGGCAAGAGAATCGCCTAAGCCCAAGAGCTGGAGGTTGCTGTGAGCTCTGAGTCCACAGCTCTCTACGGAGGGTGATAGAGTGAGACTCTGTCTCTACAAAAAAAAAAAAAGAGAGAGAGAGAGAGAAAAAAAGAAAAAGGACTATTGAAAAATTAAAGCTTATGGAGCCCAGGCAGACAGTTCATAACAGAAAAACTTGTGAAAGAAAAGTTTGAGAAGGAAGGCAAAAAAATAATAGTGTTAGCAAGATTTTATATCAAAACTTAACTGTGCTGAAAAAAGTGAAGGAAAGGTATTTCAAAACACAAAAAACAGAGAAACAGTGAGGAGACCTGAATGACAACACCCCGCATGGAAATCTTGACATTGACAGCGCCTGCAGACTGAGTCACCGCGGTTGGGGATCTCGTTCTTCACCTCTCTCCATAAATTTCCCTCCTCAAAAAGAATTCCCTCTTCAGTCAGAAGCAGGTGTCTCTGTGACTTTCTCAATATCCATTTTTTTTTCTTGTTAACAGGATTCACCATGATTAACTTTTACTTCTTTGACTACTTTTTTAGTCTTTCATTTCTAAGTGCCTGGCCTTCCATGAAGGAAGAACAGCTGTCTTTCTCATTGATCATTGTCTCTTGAGACTGAACTAAGCCCCAAAATAAGAAAACATGTATCATAAGGAGAACCTGGGGGATCTTCACAATAATGTTTGGGGTAAGTTCAGATATATCCTAAAGGAAATTGGAAATACGATTTTTTGACTTGTTTAAGATTAACTGAGGTTACAAAGAATTAGGTTACAATGTTTGCATGTGTTAGGTAAAGTATGTCACATAATTAACCCTGTTCTGTCCCCAAGAGGTGTGCCATACCCTGTAACATTGTTTCGGTTAAGTGGGAGCGCACACCCCTTCCCTTGTTCTCCCACCATCCACCTCAGGTTAATTTGAGTTTTTCTCTTATGTGAGTAAATTTTAGATCGTTTAGTGGCTTCATGTTAGCATGGATTCTTGCCTCTTCATTCTCGTGATCCTTTAGTTGGAATTGGAAAATAGAATGTTTTAAAATGCTCTTTATTTGACTCAGAAGCTAAAGTTTCGAAGTCTTACAGATTGTCACTTTCGGCTGCATTCAGGAGTGATTATTGATGTATATTCTGTGACTGGCACTACACTACGTGCAATGAACCAAAGTAATAGAATTATATATTTTTAAGAACTCACAGTATAATAATACAATTATGCAATAGCATAAAGAGATAGACATACAGGGAACAAATTGAAAATAATAAAGATAGATAAAAATCATATGAACTGGTGAATGGTATTCATTCACAGTTGTTAGATGAACTTAAGTGCCAAAACAATAAGCGTTGAGGGACATAATCTCCCTTAACTGAATAAATCAAAAGGTGAAGAATGGCAAGTTCCCAGATGGCTTTAGTTTGATTTGGCTCAGAAACACAAATACGGTACTTTTAAGGGGAAAGGATATTTCAGCATTTCTGTTACCATGAAAAGAAAAGTGAAGAACTGCAAATTTTTGAAGAGCAAGTTCATTTTCCCCAAGCCTTTAGTTCCAAAAAGGCAGATACAAACCCGTTTATGTTGGATAAACATTTGTGAATATTATAATTTCCAACAAATGACAAAGAATTTAGGATTGTTTTGAAGTTTCCTTTAAGTTGTTCTTTTTAAAAATCACTCAATGAAATAGCTGTTTCTTAAGAAAGTTGCTGAAATACAGTAGCCATAGCTCATAAATTATGGTTCTCTCTCTATTTTGAACTGCCAAGTTCAATTTCATAAATTATCCAAGTTTTCTAAAGCGTACATTGGAAGATAGTTCCTAAAATAGACTTCAGTGTGTGTAGTGTATTAATATAATTTATTGATAAATGTCCTGTCTCTTAATGTATGAAGATGAAGAAGTTCACAGTTACACAAAATAATTTCATACTTTTGTACATTAATTAAAATGAGCTCACATTTTTGAGAAATCTTTTTTTCAGGTGGATAAATGCTAGCATTTTATACTATGAATGCGCTGACATTATTCTTTTAGTGTATTTTAAAGATTTAAATAACTTTAATTTAAATATTTTTAAAATGTTGGTTTTAATAAGCCATTTTAGTATCAAGTGTTATAAATACTTTTTTAGCTAATAACTATATACAAATGTCTTTATTAAGAGATATATTAGAATATTTGAATGATTATTTACTACATATGTCAATAATTCACATCTTTGATCTCACTATAACTGTACTAATATTTTCCACTGGGCTGTAATAAAATAATACAACATATGATAAATAAATATGTCCCAACAACAAGATATTTTACTACTTAAAAATAAAGGTTTTCTTTGTGTGACAACGATTGGTACTCTTGAGATGATATTCAATCCCTCTTCCAGCATCTGTAAGTTTCCGTTCACTCAGATGATTAACAAAGAAATATCAAAGGGTTTCTTTAAGGAGCAGGCCAGAATTGGTATCTGCTTTCTGTCCAAGACAATGAGGTTGATGGGGGAAAAAAGTACCCGGATTTATTGAGGCAGAATAATTTTGGCTACTCATACTTCAACATGTATTTGTCTTTTTGTGTTTAAATGTATGCTACAATAGAAGCCAGCCATTTTCTAATTTTTACGGCACAGTCAAATCAGGTCAGAGAAAAGCTAGAATGAGAATTTCCATAAACTGCGTGTTCATTATATAACCAGCACTGTGCCTGACTTCTCCCTACCAGACCAATAAAGTTAGCACAATTATATAAAAGCCAGAGAATTTAAATAAATGACAGAATCCTGCATACCTAGAGGTAAAAGGAGCCAGGATTGTAAATTTGGAAGCTTCTCTCTGCCCTGCCCTTACATACATAGTAATCATCGGTTAACAGCTTACCCAGGAAAATTCATCACTCTTACATACAGATTTTTATACAAAATTTTAAAAGATCATGTAATCTTATAAGACAAAGTTAAAGACCTATATAATGTCACATGAGAAGACTAGAAAAGATTACTAGAGAAAATCACAAAGCATTAGAAAATGATAACCAACATTGCTACAGGAACACCACTACCATCAACCAAAAATACCTAACGTGACAATTTCTGACTTAACACAAGACGAGATATCCAGGGACTCTGAGAGTAGCTGGACAGGATGCAGCAGGTGACAAGCATACCACAAAGAGAAAGAACCTGATAGATCTGGGGAAATAAATAGAAATAAAACAGTAAAAACAAGTTCACAAAGATGACATAAATTAGCGGAAGAAACAGAATAATAGACACTAAAGACAAAATGGTACACATAAAAGACAGGGAAATCGGATTCCAGTGTATATATAATTAAAATTCCTGAGAAAGAAAATAAAACAATGAGATAAAACAAAAAGCTCAATATGTAATTAAGGAAAACATGCTGAAATAGAACTGCCCCACTGCCATATATTAAAGACCACATTGTATGCCAAGAAAAAATTAGTGAGAAGAAAAATATTTCTTAGTCAATTCATGGGACATTCAAATTAGAGTTCAGGCAAATATATTATGTCACATATCTGACAAAAACAATAAAGCTAGCATCAGATTTCCACCAACAGAGCCACACGAATCTTCTTCGTATTCCTTTAAACTCTCCTTCAGATATAAATGATGAAGGTAAGTAGTTTTGAACCTGAAGCTACTCAGAGAATAGTGATCACATAGTCCTTATGGAGAAGCCTCCCTGAGGATGAATTCCCATTCAAATAGCAGCAAAAGGATAAGCTGTGAGCAGAACATCTAAGGGGGAAGGGGACATTAGAGTGACAGGGTGAAACTAGGGCTATATATTTTGACAATACAGAGATTGTAAAAAACAGCAAAAATTTGGTAAGGGATATGTAGGTAGATGGAAAGATAAATATAGAAATACACATAATTATTATAATGTTTAAAATTGCTTTTTAACTGATCATTTATTTATGAAATCTTGAACATCATCTTCACATTATTTCTCTTTGTTCATAGCTATTAATAAAATTTCAAAATTGTATTTGTAAAGGTTCTGTACACTGGTTGTTAAATTTATCTAGGTAATTGCTATTATCTGAGAGTGTCGCAAGCAGTATGCTCTATTTAGTCACAGTTTCTACTTGGTTTTGCTGGTATGAGAATTGTGATCACAAAGTATTGTATTCAAAGTATTGTATTGAAAAGTATTCATAATATACTCAGATTAAAAAAAAAACACACACAATAAAAACCTTGGCTGGGAGTGGTGGCTCATGCCTATAATCCTAGCATGCTGGGAGGCCAATGTGGGAGGATAACTTGAACTGGATTTCAACATGAGCCTGACCAATAGTGTGACCAACCACAACTCTACAAAAATAGGAAAATTAGCTCAGTGTCATGGTGGGCACCTGGAGTACCAGCTACTCAGGAGGCTGAGGCAGGAGAATCACTTGAACTCAGGAGTCTGAGGTTACTGAGAGCTATGATGCTACAATTCTCTAGCCTGGGCAATAGAGTAATACTTTGTATCTAAAAAAAAAAAATCAAATTCCCTAAAACTCTTTCTGTATTTTTGGATATTCTAAATAAATGATCTTGTCATCTACAAATAATGTCAACTGTCCCCCTTTCCAATGCTATACAGACATTTTTATGTTTATTCACAAAATACAAAGTACCCAGGCAACTCTTAAAAAGAATGATAATTAGTAATTATTTGTACCTTTTCTATATATCATTTACTATTTTAAAAAGCCATGCAGAGCTGATGTTATTATTATTATTATTATTATTATTATATTTATCTATTTAATATCCTCATTGCATAATGAAGCACAGGAAGTGACTTCTCCAATGTTACTATTCACTGAATGAAAACTCTACACTGTAAAACTAAATTACCTTAAGTATTAAGATCAAAAACAAAAATAAAAACTTTGGAATGGAAAACTCCAGTAATATATCAAGAATGTTCAGGACTAAGTGCTCAGATAATGTAAGAAAACTCAGATCTCTTTTATTGTTTTTCTCCCTTTTCCCTCTTTCTCTTGTCTTGTTTCTTTCCATCTCATCTGTTCCCTCTCATCAATCAGCTTTCTCTGAGTTAGTTATATTCTCAGACTAGCTGATACAGAAACATTAGCTTACATTATCTTAGGTAACAACAATTTCTCTTTCCACAGCTTAAAGTCTAGAAGTAAATCTCAGTGTCCTGGCTTGATATAAGTGCACACATCCTTGAATCAACTCACATAAGCCCTTGCTAATAGAATGCCTGGAACTTAGCATTGTGACCGTGTGACGTGAACACACTACGATGGAAGATTCTGATTTACTGTTCACTGGAGGAGCCGGACCTTAACCCAAGGCACTACCTAACCTTGTCTGCACCTTCTCACTTAAGAGATTTGAGGGGACTTTGGAGAGCCCAGATGCTGAATATAATCTTGATTAATCCACCAGGGGATAAGACTTGGCAGCCTACTTGCCAAGGAGTATTTCCATTGACCCGCCTCCTACTTTTTCACCTTGTACAAAACTAAAACTCTTAGATAGCTTTATCTACACAATCATCAAACCCATTTCATGGACCCTTCAACATTAATTGAAATATCTGGCCTATGTAATGTCTGAGCCCAACCATGCTTCGTACAGAATCATCCCTGCCACTCATCCACTGTACATAGGACCCTGGCAATTTTTTTTCACTTACTTTATTGAGTATTTTTTTTTAAGAATGACAAAAGTTTTATTTTAACCATGTTTACAAAAAAAAAAGGTGATTTGTACATCAAAACTGGGTATTCCTTGGTTTAATACATTAAAATGACATAATTCAATCCAATCATGCATCACTTTCAGAGACACAGTGTAACTGGAAATATTTTTGCCATTGTAGTGGATATTCTAAAAAGCAAACTCCTATGGGTGCTCCTGAGCTTTCAAAA
>CAUYRH010088878.1:0-33108 GCA_963574655.1 Perodicticus potto | reverse complement strand
AGACTTGAACAGAAGTTTCTCTGAAGAAGACAGGCACATGGCCTACAAACACATGAAAAAATGCTCATCATCCCTAATCATCAGAGAAATGCAAATCAAAACCACTTTGAGATATCATCTAACTCCAGTAAGATTAGCCCATATCACAAAATTACATAACCATAGATGTTGGGGCGGATGTGTAGGAAAGGGAAACTTCACATTTTTTAAGCCAAATCTTTTTCTAAAATTATCAAACCATATTTTGCTGGCATTCAATTCTCCAGTTTTAGATCCCTCACCTGCCTTTTGCTTTATGCCGTCATGCAATGACATCACTTTTTCTCAAACATTAGGGCCTACAGGTACGCCTTTCTTACAGCAATCCTGCACCCACATAAATGCTGGCAGACTCTTAAAGAGATTCTCAGAAAAGAACTATATCACAATTTCCTTTCCTTTTTTGTCCTTAGGCTGGATTCCTTCACTTGAAATAGTGGGAACCACCACAGCAGACCTCAATCTACAGTGTACAGCAAGCAATTCAAGTTTTTCTTGTCATGTCATGACTTTTCTCTGCTTCCTAGGAGCACTTCCAGTATCACAAGTGGCACTTTGTATGCACGCCATAGAGTTATTCATGGTTTATGATCCTGCACTAAACATGATGAAAAATACACAACGATGAGAGGTCACTTTTACGGTGATACCCAATTTACTTGAGAGAGGAACTTCTCACAGGGAGATGATTAGTGTCATATGGTGCTTTAAGCAGATACTTGTAACACTTGAGCTCACCACGTTAGCAACAGGAGAGCTTTATAAAATTATTGCTTCATTTTGTGCAATTATGATTTAATACTGCATCTTTGCATTTATGTGCATTTCTCTTGACTGCAAATGGTGCCGTGTATGATTAGTGTTTGTATGAGTGCATTTGTTAAATTTTTATTTTTCATAATAGATTTGTGTAGATTATTGATAATAAATGACAGAATAGATTAACATCTATAAATATTTTATGCATCCTTGGCATATGTAATTTTTTTTAATTTTTAGGTATTTTTACTTTAGGTGGTTTGTCTGCAATTCTTTTTCTATTTGTTGCAAATCTCTAAAAGTTTTTCCAATACATTTAAGCGCACCTGTTTAGTCAAACCTGTGTTGTTCAAGGGTCAACCGCATATCAAAATCTCTTATTATATTGCTTGATTTGTCTATTGCTTCTTTTCATTCAGTTAACCTTTGGTTTATATAGTTTGAGGCTATGCTATTCTATTAACTTTCCCTATTCCTTTTATTCTGTTCTTTTTCTCTCTCCTTTTGATCAAGTATTATTTTATTATTTTGTTTTCCCCCTTCATTCGCTTGTCAGTTCTCTATTTTTACAAAATGACTTTAGTGTTTTATTTCCTAGAGATTAAAACATAAATCATCAGTCTCTGAAGTAACTTAGTACTTTTATACTACTTACCAGAAAATTCTAGAACAAGAATCTTAGAGCCCTCTCACTGCATTTGCCTTCCTGCTACCTCTGGTGTTATTTATGTTCACTGTACTGCTTAAGTATAGTTTAATTTACATAGGGATTGTTATTATTAATTTATACTTTCACCATTAATTTATAAGAATTACCATGTCTTTAGTCTCTCTTTTCTCCTGCATTTTCTCCTCCACCTAGCATTGTTTTACTTCTTCCTGAATAATTCTCTTTAGTATTCCTTTTAGTACAAGTCTGCTGGTAACTAATTATTTTCAGTGTTGTTTTCTGAAAATGTCCTTTTTAATGCTCATTGAAAGTTGTGGCTGATGGGTAGAAAATTCTAGGCAGGTAGTTATTTTCTTTATCCTCAAATATATTCCATTGTCTTCTGGCTTCTGTAGTCTTTGTTGTGACTTTTTGATCTTATTGCTGCTCCTCTATAGGTAATGTTTCCCCACTTCTTGCTTATTTGGAGCTTTCCTTATAGTTATGATATCTCAGCAGCATTAACTGTGCTGTGCCTTGCAGTGGCTTTGTTTATAGTCACCGTTATTTGTGTACTTAGCAATTCTTGAATCTGTGACTTAATTCGTTTTAGAATACTTTTTGTCAATATTGTTAAAATAAGGTTATTATACCATTTTCTTTTCCTATTTTCCTGGCCCTCAATTGCATATGTGTTGATTCATACTTTTATCATGTATTTCTTTCTCTTTTTGTTTTTTTGAGACAGAGTCTTACTCTGTCACCCTGGGGAGAGTGCTGTGGCATCATAGCTCATAGCAACCTCAAAGTCTTAGGCTTGAGCAATCCTCTTGCCTCAGCCTCCTGAGTAGCTGGGACTACAGGTATGCACCACAATACCTGGCTAGTTTTTTTTTTTTGGCACAGACAGGGTTTGCTCTTGCTCAGGCTGGTCTCGAACTCCTGAGCTCAAGCAATTCGCCCGCCTTGGCCTTCTGGAGTGCTAGGATTGAAGGCGTGAGCCAAAGGGCCCGGCCTCCTTTATGCTTTTGCTTTGGATTATATTGTTTGAGGTCTATCATGCTTCACTGTGTATGTTTTTTTCTGAATTATCTTCTAGTTAACTAATTGCTTGCTTACCTATTTCAAAAGTGCTGTTAAATCCATTCCTTGAGTCCTTCATTTTGCCTATTGCATTTTGCATTTCTAGAATTTCAAAAGTACATTTTTGTAGTTTTAAGTTCTCCATGTTATTTAACTCCTTGATCGTCTGAGTCACTTTTGTTTTTAGTTTTACTCACAATAACTCTGAAATCTTCATCTCCGATGGCTGGCTATTTTTCCATTTTCTGATTTATTTTGTATTTATTTTTTGTCTACTCTTTTTACTAAGCCTCAACATTTTAGACGTAATACTTGGCACTGTATTTGAAGACACTAGAAATGATTTGAAGTTCTAAATACCAGTATTGTCATCTAGAGAGGATTTGCTTTTGCTTCTTTAGAAGCGAGGTAAAAGTTTGATCATCTTAATGATGGTTTTAAATACATGTCTTATATGTGTTCATCTTTATGAAATTAATCTCAACTCATCCACGAGCTAGCTGGCACTGGCTAAAAATGTCATTCTTCTCCTTGGTTACCTTTTATTACACTCAATTCCTAGCTCATTTACTTTTCAAGCTTTTTCCTAACATATGTAAGGATGTGCATTTTCTCTCTATTACACTTTCTGTGCACTAATATTTTCTAAACGTTTTATAATATCCCTCATGATATCTATTTCACTCCCACTTTTAAAAGATAGGTTTACTTTTATCAAATGCATGGAGCTATTTCATTATCTTTTTTCACTGACCTTCAAACTAGTTTTATGGTAATTACAGCCTGTACTTTAAGTGATAACAATACTTTAAAATTTTTTTGATAATTTCTTTATTGGTCTGGAACATGGTCAGGTTTTAAAAGTATCTTTATATATTTTCCAGGAACAGGAGTGCAATGTAACCTTTAGATTAATTAGTTATCTGTGTTTCTGAATTCTTCTATTTATTCAATATATTTCAATATATTCTGATAGATGGTCAACATTATCTATGATCAAGGAAAAGAAACCTGTATAATGAAGTACTATTTTATCTTCATCCCATATGACATTATTAAAAAGTCTGGATGAGGTGTGGTCCATAGAATCTGATGGATGATGATGATGATCTGGTGATGTAAATTCATAAAACTGTTCTGGAAAACAATTCCTTACTAACTTACAGAGTTAAATTTTCATCTGCCTTCTCACCCACCATTTCACTTTTGTGCATCATTAGCCAAAACTTTCACACAAGAAGGTCCATAGCAGTACGACTTACAGAAATTCCAAAAACAATCCAAACACTTATCAACGGGAGAGTGCCTGAATAATCTCTGGTGTGTTTACACAATGAAATGTACACAAACTGAGGAGGCACGCTGCAATGTGAATAAAGCTTCGTTATATACGATTAAATGTAAAAATAAGCCCAGGGGGTTGTGAACAGCATCGTGCCATCTTTATAAAGTTAAAAAGTTGTAAATAACAAGATGTAACTTTAAGGAACACATAGGATGTAATAAATCTATATAAAAAGGAAATTGCACAAACAATGGCCCTCGGTGGTGGGAGCGGCGGGGCTGCCGGGGAGTGCAGCAGCCTCTTCCTGCTCGCCCAGGTTCCCACAGCAGCCGTGCCAGCAGCTCAGGAGCAACACAGGTGCTCTGGGCTCTGGGAAACACCGGCTGCATTTGTTTCTCCAGCCACAAGATTGGCAATAGCCTGACGCAGTCTCTAAACGGAGTGTAACCTCCTCTTCTCCCTCTTCCCCTTTTTGTAGCCAATTCTCTGTATTAAAGTTCCATCCTCACAAGTGCCTTGGAAAGTTTGTATTTTCTGGATTAGACATTTTTCTCACAAAGGATGTGAAACGTTATGACAGGAACATTCTAACCCAAAAAAGCCTGGTGTGGAAGCTAGGGAGTTAAGTAATAAATAACCAGCAGGCAGCAAGAGTCACCACACAGTCACAAAATATTCAAGTGTCAAGATGATATAAGAATGTTGAATATGTGGCTCGGTGCCTGTGGCTCAACGGGCTAAGGCGCCAGCCACATACACCTGAGCTAGCAGGTTCGAATCCAGCCCGGGCCCGCCAAACAACAATGGCGACTGCAACCAAAAACAGCCGGGCATTGTGGCGGGCACCTGTAGTCCCAGCTACTTGGGAGATGGAGGCAAGAGACTCGCTTGAGCCCAGGAATTGGAGGTTGCTGTGAGCTGTGATGTCACAGCACTCCATCCAGGGTGACAGCTTGAGGCTCTGTCTCAAAAAAAAACAATGTTGAATATGATAACCGGGCATTGTGGTAGGCACCTATAGTCCCAGTTACTCTGGAAGCTGAGGCAAGAGAATCACGTAAGCCCAAGAATTTGTGGTTGTTGTGAGCCGTGACAGCCTGGCACTCTACCCAGGGCAACATAGTGAGACTCTGTCTCAAAAAAAAAAAAAAAAAGAATGTTGAATATGTTTACACCTAGTGTAATACTGTCAAAATATGCAAGGCAAGTATTGATAGAATTCCAGGGAGATTTGAAAACTCATCAGTAATAGTATTAACATCAAAATTTTTCCAGCCCGGGCCCACCAAACAACAATGACGGCTGCAACCAAAAAATGGCCGGGCGTTGTGGCGACCGCCTGTGGTCCCAGCTACTTGGGAGGCGGAGGCAAGAGACTCACTTGAGCCCAGAAGTTGGAGGTTGCTGTGAGCTGTGATGCCACAGCACTCTATCCAGGGTGACAGCTTGAGGCTCTGGCTCAAAAAAAAAAAAAAAAATTTTTCCCTTGATTATAAATATGTCAAGCAGTCAAAAGAAATCAGCAAGACTACTGAAGATGAAACAACTGGGCTGAATTTATATCCAATATTCACAGAGTATACATTATTCTCAAGCACATAAGGAATACTATAAAATTTCATCACCACTATCTTATAAAGCAATCCTCAGCAAAATCCACAGCGTCTGTATCACAGACTTATTATTTGGGGAACATAGTAGTTAAGTTGCAGCTAAAGCCAAGGATCTAAACTTAGAGATCTTGTGTATTTTGAAACTTAAAAAACTAATAAGTTACAGTTTAAATAATAAATTATAATGGAAATTTGAAATTCCTAGAAATATATAATAATAAATACCCTATGTATCAACATCTAGATGGTCCAAGAATAGTGTTGTGAAGAAACTTTATAGCCTTAAATACTTATAAAAGAAAATTAAAAAGACTAACAATTAATCACAAAATTGGGGAAAGAATAACAGAATAATCCAATAGAAACTATAGAGAAGATGAACGTGGCCAATAGTTCTTTCTTGGTAAAATAAAACAAACAAAAAACTGAAATACAGTTTTCTTTAAATAGTCAGCAGGATTGATCAAGGAAAAAGAAGGAAACCCAAAACAAACATCTTCAATGTAAAAGATGGTATAAAGAATCTTACAAAGAGACTTAAAAGATAAAAGGCAGATATCAACAATTTTGAAAACATTAACAACTGGAAAAAAAATCACAAAAATAGAACTCATCAAAACTGACATTAAAAGAAATAAAGAGTAACAAAAGTAAAAAGAAAAAATAAACGGATAAACTGAAATAATTTTAGCAGCAAATTCTACCAAGATCTTCCGGCATAAATAATCTCAATCTTTTATTAATATTCCAACAAACCAGAGAAGGAAATTCTTCACAGGTCATTTCTTAAAGCCAGCATGACCTTGATACCCATGGTACAAAGGAACGTTACACATGGCCTAAGCAGATATATATACTGTGATCTTTAAAATGAAACTGATCTTTATAATATCAATTATCTCAAAATTTATCTGTAGATGCATTGCAAACCAAAGCCCAACAAGAGTATTCCTAAAACTTGATAAGTTGATCCTGAAATTTATGTGAAAGTATAAAATTTCAAGAATAACTTGAATAGTTCAAAAGGACAAGAAAGAGGAAACTTGTCTAGACTGGTATTAATTCCATAATGGCTAAGACAGTGTGGCATTGGCCCTTGAAAGAAAAGATAAAGAGCTCAGAAAGAGATCTGTGCACATAAAGAACACAGGTACAGGACAGAGGTAGTCTGCCAGACCAAAGCGGAAAGAAAGGAGGCTAAAAAATGGTTGTACAAGTGAACAAAGGTAAAGCTGTATCCTGACCTCTTATTACTTCTGCACACAAACATATATTTCAAGCTGATTAATAATTTAAATACCTAAAAAACGAACATGGAAATTTTGGTCGAAAGTATCGTTTAGATTGGATGTGTTGGCTCATACCTACAATCCTAGCACTCTGGTAGAACAGCTTGATCTCAGGAGTTCAAGACCAGCCTGAGCAAGAGCAAGACCCCGTCTCTACTAAAAATAGAAAAATTACCTGAGGCATCTATAGTCCCAGCTACTTAAGAGGATGAGATAGGAAGATTGCTGGAGCCTGGGAGTTAGAGGTCGTAGTGAGCTACAGTGATGACGCCACTCCCCTCTACTGCGATGACAGAGCAGGAGTCTGTCTTAGGAAGAAAAATAATATATGTCTATATAATGTGTGTGTGTGCATATACTTACATATATATGAGTATATACAAGTCCATATAACCATATTGGTTTTAAAAGGGAAAAGTCAGGAATGGAATCTTCCTAAAAAAGGACACTTCTGGCCAAAAAACCATATAGATATTTACTTCACCTATGATCAGGAATACGCAAAAGAAGACACAGAAAAACAGCACACTATGCCTCACTGAGTCACAATGCCTGCTGTCGGGGTTCTAAGCCAAGAGACTGTTTAGGGATGAAAATTGATGATTGAACTCTATTTTCATGACTCATCTTATGCTCTGCCAGTTGTGGTTTCCTGGACCCTTCCAGAGTGGCTCTCGTTCCCACGCTTCGGTGGCACCACCACCCTGCTCCCTGGCCTCTTAGTGCTCCCTGCCCTGCTCATCCTCACACCTGGGCTCTCAGGCCCCTGCCAAGGCCTTTCCTAGGCTAGTGTTCTCGCCTCACTTTCACAAGGAGGTGAGTCTTTGGGGAAATAAGACACGTACATTTGCACCCACCAGAAGGCAGCAAGGATCCGCAACAGCTTGCCCCCACGCCAACCCCCCACCCCCGGGTCATTTACACTGCTGGGCAGAGCAGAGTTCACTTAGAATTTTCAGTTGTGGTTATTTCGACAAAGTCAACATTTCCTGGGTCAAATCTGGAAGATTTAAATTTTATCAAAAGATGTTTATGTTGCTATCAAATTTTAATTAAGCACAGATGATGCCAAGAGGAGTTTTGGTTATTGAAAGCTGGAGCTTTTATTTAGTGGGGTTGCATTCTCCTAAGGTTATATTCATTCGTAATCATTTAAAACGTGTATAATTTAGGTCACTCCTTAAGAAATCCAAGATTAAGCAATTCTGCTGTGCATAGACACAGAAAGGCTCAGAGAGAGATGACAGAGGCTGAGAAGCTACAGCTGGTCTGGAGCCCTTGTTGGGGAATCCTTCAATGCACGGCAGGGTCCGGGTGGTGGCCTATATACTTCCCTTTGCATGAAGATATGCGCCTTGGTGTAGCCCTACCCAGCAAGCTGCCAATCTGGGCAGAAGGGCCCCTATCAGTTTCCCCCGGCTGGTCCTCCCTACAGCTCACAGTCCTCCTCCCTCAGGAAGCTCTGCTGTTATCGGACGGAGGAGAAGCACCCTCACTGCTGGGCAGGGAGCTATAGCTCCTCACCAGCCTCTAGCCAAGGGCTGTGGGCTGACCTTTTCTCGCAAAGGCTCTGAAATGTTACGCTACTCTTGCGAGACTGTGAAGCCTGTGGCCAAACCCCTGTCTCAGCGCAGAAACCACAATGGAATCCAGGTGCCCTTTCATTATTCATTCATTTGCTAATATGTGAGTCATGATGTCAGTCACTCGATAAGCATGTATTGACTTTTGCTGTGTGCTGTGTACAATTCTGGCAAATGGAGGGGTTATGCCATAGTGCCAAACCCCACCAGTCTTAATCCATGGAGCCAAGATGTGGCCTGAATTCCCACCAGAAGCAGACCAGACACCAGGGTTTTCGATGTTTTAAACTCTCTAGGAGTGCATGATCAGAGTGACTGCAGGACAGAGATCTCACTGCCTAACACACGAAGTCCCCAGCAGGGTAGCATGGAGTTATTACCTTCAGTGAAGCAGCACAATTCTAATTACCTGTCCCCTTCCCTCTCTCACAGCCAGTATACCCAGGAGCTAGAAGGCCCAGGCCAAAATATCTTCTGATGCTTCGCGAAATTCTTTCTGGAGCTATTTGTGTGCGTGCGTATGTGCAGGGTCTGGGTTTAATAAAAGTCTGTACAACAGCCAAACTATCCAAATGTTAAGAGCCCACAAATATGTGGTTTACCTCCTAGAGTTTTTCATGTCACTGAGGATTGAGATGTTAAAACAGTCAAGCTAAACGTGAGGGACAGCCTTGCTACAACGGATTCCTGAATCCCCTGGTTCTCCCCCATTCCCCAAAGAAAAGGGTCTTCCCAGGGGGCTGAGCAGATCCTTATGCCCAGTCCTCCAACATTCAAATGTGTTTACTCAATAAGATCCGCCCCTCTTCACTGATTAAATACTGGACATCAAGGTCCGTGGTGGTGAGCAGCACCCTCTCCCGCCTCCTCTGTTCATCTTTCTGGGTGCAAGGCAGCGTCAGCCACGGCGGCCTTCTGCATCTGTCCTCTCATCCCCTCCCTGCCTAAGTCTTGGTTCCCTGATCTCAATTAGGGACTTCAAGTCCTTCTGGAAGCTCTAAGTCTTTCCTTACCCTTTCTTAGTTTCTTCTTGCAATTTAATTTTTGCCTTTTCCTGAGACCATTTACATTTCCTTTTTTTCAGGAGGCTTATCTCATCTATCCCTATTCTTTAAGAGACCTACCTATCAGCCTTAGAGGGAAGGGACTGGAGGATTTGCTCACTCTGATTCCAAAACAGGAGACAGCTGGGCCTGGTGGTGGCCTCACCGTGGAGAGCTCAGCAAGGGAAGGGGACGTGGAGACAGAGAACTCTGCAAAGATGGGGGAGACTTGATTAGCAGTTGTTTGAATGTAAAATAGGGAGAAAAAGAGTTATCTCAAGAGGGTTTTCCTACAAGATTTTCTGTGCATTGTGTTATGTAAATCCTGTGCTATCCCTTCTAGGTAATTGAAGATAAAGATCTGGATCCTTTCTCAGAGTTGGAGAAAACTTCAGACACTTGCGTGCAGAGACAGACACCATGCTGCTCCTTGCGCTTTCTGCCTTCCTCCGCAGGATACGGGATAACTACATTTTCTTGCAATCTTAAGAAAGCAGAGGTGGGGAGCTAGAGTTGGGGTGGTGCAGCTGAGATCCTTCCCATACAGGCTCTGGGATCTTGGCAGACCAGAGATTGCAGAACAGCTGTTTTCGGTTTCAGCCCTGCACCTAGCCTGCCTGTATTTTTGAACAAATCATTCAACTTCTCTTCTCAGCCCTGTTGTTTTCATTTAAGTGAGAATAACAAGTGTCTCCTCATATTGTCCCTGCGAAGATTGAATAGTGTGATTATGCGTAGGTGTTTTTTAAACTACAGAGGGATTACATTTTAATTGACTCATATAATTCATTAGAACTCCTTTTCTGAAATCTGCTGATTTAAGTTGACTTGCAGAACGCTTTTCTCGAAAGGACACCGTGACTGTGACATTTTATCGCAGCCTCAATGAAGCCCCGGCCTCCCTGCCCCGTCCTGGCCCTGGGCGCTGCTGCTGTGTCTCTGGCACGGTCAGGGCGATGGGTGGGGGGAGGACACGAGGGGGCTGGTGTGGAGACAGGGAGTGCTGCCAAGGCCATCTGCTTGGAGAAGTCAGGGGCCACAGGCTGAGAAATGTGGTTTTAATTTTTTTGAGCTGCGAAGTTTTAGAAAATAATTCTCCCCATTTTTTGATGTAATGCCTGAAGGAAAATAATAATAAAACAAAACTAGAGGAGGGAGATTATCTGCCAAATGACATTTCCCCCTACTCTTTCTGCTTCTATTTCTTAAGAAAAAAAAACTGGAAACTGCAGGGTAAGTGCTGGCAGTGTACCAGGCTTTCTTGTTTTCTGCTAATCACTGTGACAGCAAATTTCTTTTCTGGAAGATGAGGCCCATGTCCCCACCCACTGCGGTCTTTGCACAGTGAGGAGAGATAATGATGGTGACATTGACTGGGTGCTCCCTGCCTGCAGGCACCACGCAGACACCTCTCCAGGGCGACCGGGATTCGTCCGTGCACAGGTGCTGTGGGGTGAGCCTAAAGTGAGGACGCCGAGGCTCAGCATGGAAGTGGCAGGGCCACAGTGTGGTGGGGCCTCTCTCATTGTCAAGATCACGTCCTTGAAGCATGACCCTGCCATCCTGATTTGGAAATTACAAAACAAGCCTAAATCCTTCGATTCAAAGTTTCAAAGCCCTCAGCCCAGAGCCACAGATACACAGAAGTGGAAGCCCCAAGGAAAGCTTCCCTCTCCACGTGCTTCTTCACTCCACGTGCCCCAGCACTTTGCTGTCAGTGACATCTGAGAATAGGAAGCTAATGTGGATCACGAAAACCCCTTCGTAAATCTAGTTTTCCAACAAGAGCCGGGTTATGCTGAAGATCCAGGAGTATTCCTTCCCTTGATGACTACTTCAGTAACACTGTAAATATTACTTCAAGAGTCTTCTGACGCCTGGTTTTTGAAGGAATGGAATAGGGGGCAATTTGGGGATAGGATTTGTGAATGGCCCACATGCCTTGAAACAAGCCAAGGAAGACCCAGAGTCCCAGTCCATGTACAGCCACCCACTTATGACCTCCAGGTCACCTTACCGACCTGGGACTTCTCAGTCTGACTTGTAAAAGAGATGGTTCACACAGCTTAACGCTGAGGAAAGCCTTGGTGAAGAGCATGCAGCATTTCATGCAAGTTTAGACGTTCAAACTCTGTCCACCAACCTCTACTTTAGTATCTGCAGATGGGCACTATCTCCCTTCCCTCGGCACATCCCGGCTGACACACAGGCAGGAGAGAGGCCCGGCACAGCTCCCTCCCCCCTCACGGCCCCCTCTCCCCCTGCTGGCCCGCCCTCACCCATGCAGTGTGTGCTTTCCAGGAGCTGCTGTCTGCGGCTGATTATGGTTATGCCCGTTGCACTTGTTTTAATTGTAGAATTTGATGTTTTGTAAACTATCTGATAAAGTACATGTGTGGTGAGAGTTGTTCTGTGAGGACAATATTTATTAAATCTAAGACGCTTGGTTTTATATCAAATCATTACTTTATGTTATCATTTAGAAAGAAAAAAACTGCCAAGAATTAAACCCTACTATATCATTAATTATAAGACTATTCCTATTACAGAGAACTTAAAATGTGAAAAAAGTTCACGTTAGAATTGATGAAATACGGCACATTGAATACTGAGGAAAAACTCTATAAGGGATAGACAATTGTCGGATGCAAAACACGTACCCAGTGGACTTTTCACATACAACATGATCCAGCAGGTACACTTCAGAGCACATATATCCAACAAGGATTTTTTTTTTTTAAAGGGAAACAAAATATTTTATTGAGGAGAAAAAAAAAGCCTCCGCCACAGCAGAGGAGGTCCCCAATGGGTTGCCCAAGAATTCTTATATACTCATACTACAGGAGAAACCCAGAAAAATGTTCCTAACATTTTTGTAATAGCAAAAATCTGGAACCCATCCAATGTCCACAGGTAGAAAAGAGGATGAACAAAATGTGGTCGGGTCACAGAATGGGGTATTACACAGCAGTCAAAATTGATAACACTGAGAACAGGAGTTGGAGAGACTCTTAAGAATAGAATAGTAAATAATTAGAAGCGACCTCCCAGATTACAACATCAAACTCTTCTTATACAATTAATGGTAATATTTTAAAAATCTATACATTTTTGGAATATAGGCCAATGCCATAAAACCAAATAAAAAGGCAACTAGGGAAAAGGGACCGGATATTTAGGATGAAGGTCAACTTGGGTTGTAGGAGGGAGGGAGATGGGAAGGGAAACCTGGTTCTATGCAGGTTAAAGTCAAAGTCATTCTATTAAGGGTAAGAGTGGATTACACTCTATGGTGTAATGGGTGTATTCCTTTATAAAATACAAAGTAATTAACTGAACAGAGGAATGTTACGCATCGATCGATGATGACAACATGTTTTGGACCAAATAAGAAGAGATGTAATTCTGTGCAACTGAGATCTAGGTAAAAGAATCAACATATAGGCCAAGGGGATTTTGTGTTTTAAATTTCAGATTAATGTGAGGGTACAAATGTTTAGGTTACATTGTTTTCATTTCTTAGGTAAAGTTCAAGATGTAGTTGAGCCCTTCACCCCGGGGTGCGCTGAACACCTGTACATTGTGCACAGCAGGTGAGATCCTGCCAATCACCCCCCCTCCGTCCTCCCCCTGACCCCTCCTCACTCCTTTGCTAGATTATACTTGTGGTTTTCTTTGGTGTGGGTGTGTAGTTGTTTATAAATTAGTTTCATTTAATATTGAGTACATTTGGCCAAGTGGATTTTTAAGTGCCAGCATTTGATAATTGAATTTAAAATGTCTGTCTTTTTGTAATTAATTTACAGGGTTATTAAAAATAAATTTTGGATATAGATCTTTGGTTGACTATACTGGAGGCAGTGCTATGAAGCAAGAAAAACCCATCCAATGGGTTCTGAATATCTCCTCCTAGTCTGAAGGTTGCCTTTGATGAACCAAAGTTTGTAAATTTTAATATAGATTCTTTTATCACATTTTTTTCTTTTGGCTCCAGTGGTGTTTATGTCCATTTTAGGAAAAAAAAAACTTTCCTTCATCAAATATATTTATTTTTTACATTTTAAATTTAGATCTGAAATCCATCTAAAACTGATATTTGTGTTACATGAAAGGCCAGGTTCTGATTCCATTATTTTTGCCAGTAATATCCAGCAATTTTTATTTAAAAGCCATTGTTTCTTCCAGTGAATTTCAGTGTCACCTTTGCTGTAAATACATGTGAGTTGGATTTTGGGTTCTAAACCCCTTTTTGTCCAGTTTGTGGCTTTTTGAACCAATAATAGATAATACCTCATAAGACCATGTGACATTCCAACTTTGTCTTCTTCAGATCTATTGTAATTATTCTATATTCTTTACATTTCTGAATGAATTTTAGAATCTGATTGTCAGTTGACCCCCCACCTAAATATTATAATAATAAGAAAAATAAAAACTTGCCATATCTTTTAACGATGAACAGGATTTAGACTTTCATTTATTTAGTTCTAATTAAATCTCTTCTCTAAAGTTCTTAGTTTTATAGAAGTTCTATTCGTTTGCCTTATTATTTGATATGTGTGATGTTGTTATAAACCATATTTTTGAAATTTAATTTTGGACTTTTTATAGGAAAAGGCAATTGATTTATGTACATCAACATCACCTCCAAAGACTATACTAAATATGCTTACTCATTCTTATAGAATTAATTCAAATAATTATATTCTAATACATTTTTTGTAAAATCTCTTACATTTTCTAGACAAAACCATATCATCTGCAAATAATAACTTTATTTTTTCTTTTTCAATTCTTAAAAATTGTGTTTGTTTTTCTTGCTTCATTGCACTGTCTCCAGTATAATGTTGGCAAAAGTGATGTAGCAGATACACTTGTCCCTAATTGCATGAATTATTTTCCAGTATTTTGCTTTGGAGTATAAGATCAAAAGAGATTCTGTAGATTCTTTATCAAATTAAGCAAATCTTCATCTATTTCAATTTGCTAGGGATTTTTATCATTAATGGACATGTAACTATCAAGAAATAATTTTTCTCCACCCTTCCGTTAAAGTGATTTATTTCATTCCTTGATTTCATAATGGCAAACCAACCTTGCATAGGAAGAAAAGTTTATCTAGTCATAATGTATTAACCTTGTATATATTGTTAGATTTGACTTGCTAATATCTTATTAAAGAGTTTTGAATTTGTATTCCTGAGAATGACTGGTTTATAGTTTTCCTAACCATAATGTCCTTTTCAGGCTTCTGGGTTAATATTATGCTGATTTCATAAAAATAGTTGGGATGTATTCCCACATGTTTCCACCCTCCGCGGAGGAGTTTAGTGCAAGACTGTTATATTTCTTCTTCCAATGTCTGGAAGTATTCATAGGTGAGGCCATCTGTTGCCAGGGGTTTGTTTATGGAAAGATGGCTTCACTTTTATGTCTATCAGAATATTCACATATTTATATATCAGAATATTGAGAGTTTATGTATATAAGACTATAAAGATCTCTATAAGATGTGTAATAAACAAGATGGGTAATAATGTTCCCTTTTTACTCTGTACATTGGTGATCTACATTTTTCTTTCTTTTTATCTTTACCCATTTTGCAATGTTTAATCAGTTTTGTAAATATTAAGTAACTTTTAGATTTGTAGATTGTTTTTCAGCAATATGCATGTTTTCTATTTTATTAATATATGCTCTCATATTCATTTATTTCCTTTTCTTTCACATGGACTTGCCTTGATGGTCTTTTCTGCTTTTAGAAAAAGAATTTTAAGTAGTTTTCAGCCTTTCTCCTTTGCTGACTTAAATAAGTTCCTCTATAAGCACCTCTTATTTTCTCCCCATAAATTTTGTTAAGTAGCTTTCATTATAATTTAAAACATTTTCTATTTCCCATTTTCAATTTTTTCTTGGCTCCACAGCCTACTTAGAAGTGCATTAACTTTTATATAGTTGGGAGTTTGTATTTATCTTTCTGTTAATAATTTCAAGCTTAACGTCACTGTGGTTTAAAAACATTCTGTGAATAATTTTCATCTTTTATCAAGCAGATAGCTATTACATAAAGTACTCTAACCCATATAAACTTCATTTAGTCTTAGTTCTGCCTGGAAATTCATATTCAATGCAGAGTCCCAATTTCATAGTCCATTTATGTCCAGGCATTTAATATAGTCAAATCTCATTGTTTTAATTGGTATCTCACTAATGACAAATAATATTGAGCATCTTTTCATATGCTTATTTAACATTTATATGTATTTTTTGATGAGATGTTGGCTCAGTTCTTTTCCCCATATTTTCTTTCAACTGTTTCCTATTCCTTAGTTTTAAGAGTTACTTCTTCATTTTGAATAGCAGTTCTTTATAAGATATGAGTGTTTTACAAATCTTTTCTCTATGTTTGTAATACTCTTTCACAGAGCACAAGTTTTTCATATTAATAAACTCCAACTTAATTTTTTTTTCTTTTATGCTTTTATGTTTTTGGTATTGTATCTAAAAACTCATCGCCGGCTTGGTGCCTGTGGCTCAACGGGCTAAGGCGCCAGCCATGTACACCTGAGCTGGCGGGTTCGAATCCAGCCCGGGCTCGCCAAACAACAATGACGGCTGCAACCAAAAAATGGCCAGGTGTTGTGGCGGGCGCCTGTAGTCCCAGCTACTTGGGAGGTGGAGGCAAGAGACTCGCTTGAGCCCAGGAATTGGAGGTGGCTGTGAGCTGTGATGCCACAGCACTCTATCCAGGGTGATGGCTTGAGGCTCTGTCTCAAATAAATAAATAAATAAATGAATAAATAAATAAATAAATAAAAAATAAAAATTCATCTCCAAACAGATTATCTCTTATGTTTACTCCTGGGAATTTACAATTTTTACATTTTACATTTAGGTATTTGATCTGTTTCGAATTAATTATTGTGAAAAGATCTAAGATTTGTAGCACAGTTCCCTTTTTTTACATAAGGATGTGCAATTGTCCAGAGCAGTTATTGCATGAACTGTACTTTCTCCATTGAATTATCTTTGCTCTATTGTCAAAGAATAGTTGGTAGCATCTGGATAGGTAATATCTGGATAGGGACACTTCTAGATGTTTTATTGTGTTCCATTGACCCATGTGTCTGACTCTTCTTGCACTAATCTTGATTATTGTAGCTCCACTGTAAATTTCAGAATCAGGGAGTCCAAATTCTCCCAGTTTGTTTTTCTTCTTCAGTTGGCTGTCCTGTGTTCTTTGCCTTTCCATATAAACTTTAAAACCAGTTTGTCAGCATCTACAATGTAGCATCCTGAAATTTACTGAGATTGTGTTTAACCAATAGATCAAATTGAGAAGTACCGATGTGAAGAATAGTGAGTTTTCTGACCCATACACATGGAATATTTCATTATTTGTTTAGATCTTCTTTTGTTTCCTTCTTCAAAGGAAAATTGTAACCTTATCTGAGACATTTTCTCCTATTTGTAATTTTGGCTTATGCAATCTTGCTTGGTTTTATAACACTCTGACACATTTTCAAATATTATTATAATAATTTATCTTCTTTTTTTTAAATTGTAGCAGCTGGAGTGTGGGCCAACCTAGAATCTGGAAAAGTAATCACTGCGATTAACTTTTGAGATTAATCTTTTCTTTTTTAAAGAGACAGAATCTCACTTTGTCGCCCTCAGTAGAGTGCTGTGGCGTCACAACTCACAGCAACCTCCGGCTCTTGGGCTTAGGCGATTCTCTTGCCTCAGCCTCCCAAGTAACTGGGACTACCAGGTGCCCACCACAATGCCTGGCTATTTTTTTTGTTGCAGTTTGTCTGGGGCCGGGTTTGAACCCACCACCCTCGGTATATGGGGCTGGGCCCCTGCCCACTGAGCCACAGGCACTGCCCAACTTTTGAGATTAATCTTAACATTAAAAATGTGTAAGTATTATAGAATCTCTTTGTTGAGCACCCAGTATAACACTGGCCAACACATGGAGGTGGTCAACATAAGGAACTAGGCTTCCTGTGTGATGCAAACAAGTGGTACATGTCCAGTCTTTGAAAATTAAGTCAAGTTAAGGAGGTGATGGGTGTAGGGAGGTGGTCAACTATGGAGGCTCTATTGTATACAAATGAGCAAATATGTGCATATTATTTATCTGCCACATTCTTAAATAAATAGTGGCATTCCATATACAAAAATCATTTCAAAATGAACTGAAGTCTTAAATCTAACACCTGAAACCAGTAAAAGAAAACATTGCAGAAATGCTCCAAGACATTGATCTGGGCAAGGACTTCCCGAGAACTACCACTGAGGCCCAAGCAATCCAATCAAAATTAGACACATGGGATCTCATCAAGCTAAAAACTTCTGCACAACAAAGGAAATGATCAAGAAAGTGAAGAAACAACTCACAGAATGGGAGCAAATATTTTCCAACTACCCATCTGACGAGGGATTACTAACCAGAATATATCATAAGAAACTCCAACTACTTAATAGGAAAAATAATTAGCCGGGCACTGTGGTGGGCGCCTGTGGTCCCAGCTACTTGGGAGGCTGAGGCAAGAGAATCGCTTAAGCCCAAGAGCTAGAGGTTGCTGTGAGCTGTGACTCCACAGAACTCTACTGAGGGCGATAGAATGAGACTCTGTCTCTACAAAAAAAAAAAATAGGAAAAACAATCAAATCTGATTTAAAAATGGAGAAAAGATCTAAATAGACATTTTCAAAAGCAGACATACAAATGGTCAATGGGTATATGGAAAAATGCTCACCATCACCTGTTGTCAGAGAAATGCAAATCAAAACTACAATGAGATATCATCTCATGCCAGTTAAAATGGCTTTTATCCAAAAGACAGGCAAAAATGAATGCTGGTGAGGATGTGGAGAAAGGGAAACCTTCCTGTGTCTTGAATGGAAATGTAAATAGTTCAGCCACCAGGGAGAACAGTATGGAAGTTCTTCAAAAAATAAAACAAAACTACCATATGACCCAGCAATCCTACTGCTAGCTATATATACAAAAGAAAGGAAATCAGTCTCTTGAAGAAACATCTGCACTCCCATGCTTATTGAAGCACTATTCATAATAGCCAAGATACGGAATATCCATCAATAAACGAATGAATAAATAAAATGTGGTACATACAGGTATACGCAATGGAATGTTATTTAGCCGTAAAAATAAAGTTCTGTCACTTACAATGACATGGATGCAACTAGAGAACAATATGTTAAGTGGAATTAGACAAACACAGAAAGACAAATCTTGCATGTTCTCACTCCCATGTGGGTGCTAAATATGAAAAAAATTGATCTCATGGAGACAGAGAGGAGAATGACAGTTACCAGAGGCTGGGAAATGTACCAGGGAAGAAGAATGAAGTATGGATGGTTAATGGGTACGAAAATATAGTTAGGTGGTTTGATAGAATGAAAAATGTTGACAGCACAACAAAGAGACCATAATAAACAGTAAGTTATTCTATATTTTAAAACAACTTAGAGAGTAAATAGGAATGTTTTTAAACACAAAGAAATAAATATTCAAGGTGATAGCCCAATTATCCTGATTTGATTAATACACAATGCATGCCTATATCAAAACATCACATGTACCTTTGAGATAAACACAAAGATTATGTACCCACAATAATTAAAAATAAAAAACTTTTAAAACACCCACAGACATAAATAAATAAATAATGGCATGCTACATGCATTTTTTTCTTCGCATTATATTTTTCCCCACTTGGTAGGAATTACAGAGGTCGTGTCACATATGTAAATATTCCTTATTACTTTTTATAAATATAAATATTCTTTATTCCTTTTTATATCATAATTTATTCACTAGGTTGTTTCCAGTCTTTTGCTATGATAAGGAGTACAACATTGTTGCAGTTTGGCCAGGGCTGGGTTTGAACCCATCACCCTTGGTATATGGGGCCGACGCCGTACCAACTGAGCCGCAGGCGCCACCCAGGAGTACAACATTGAAAACCTTGTTTAAATGTTTCTTTTTAATTTGCTGGTGGAATGACCATTACATTTTTAAAACAAATTTATTTTATTGCTAAAAGAATTCTTGAAAACTTGAGATGTTGTCTCTTACATAGGTTCAGAGTCAAAAATACTAGTTTATTCACTTTGTTGTTTAATTCATTTATATTCTTAAAAATGTTTTGTCCATTTGGTCACTTTTGAAATCACAAAGTAAGTTAAAATATATTATTATTAGTGTGATCCTACTTTTTCTTGCCTCTCCTGAAATTTTGTATTTTTGTTGTCAGATTCGAGAATATGAGTAACTTTTTTAAAAATTCAGAATAGTACAGGGATACACATATTGTGGTCACATAATTTGCTTTTATACATTTCAGGTAAAAGTTATAAGGGTGCCCTTTACCCAAAATGTGTGTATTGTACCCATTAGGTATGAATTAGCCCAACCCCTCCCCTCTTTCCCTTCCCACCTACTTGATTCCCGTTGAGTTTTACTTCCATGTGCCCATAACTAGTTCCAGCTTAGTATTGAGTACATGTGGTGTTTTTTCATTCTTGTGATACTTCACTTATAAGAGTGGTCTCCAGTTCCATCCAGGTTGTTACACAAGATACTAGATCACCATTTTTTTAATACATAGGTCTCCACGGTATATAAGTCACATTTTTTTAATCCACTCATATATTGATGGGCATTTGGGTTGTTTATACAACTTTGCAATTGTGAATCGTGCTGCTCTAAAGATTTAAGTGCAAGTGTCTTTATGATAAAACTATCCTTTTTACTAGGTCTTTGGGTAAATACCTAGTAGTGGAATGACTAGATCTCATGGTAGGTCTACTTTTAGTTCTTTGAGCTATCTCCATATTACTTTCCATAGAGATAGTGCTAGTTTGCAGTTCCACCAGCAGTGTATAAGTGTTCCTTTTTCTCCTTATCCACACCAACACCTGTTGTTTGGGGACTTTTTGCTAAGAGCCATTTTCGCTGGAGTTAGGTAATATCTTATTGTGGTTTTGATGTGCATTTCCCTAATGGTTAGAGAAGTTGAGCATTTTTTCATGTGTTTGCCATTATACTCTCTTTGTCTGAAAAGTTTCCTGTTCATGTCTTTTGCCCACTTTTTAATGGGATTGTTTGATTTTTTTTTCTTGCTGATTTGTTTGAGTTCTTTATAGATGCTGGTTATCTGCCCTTTATATTTTTCCTATTCTGTGGGTTGTCTATTTACTCTATTGATTGTGTCCCTAGCTGTGCACATACTTTTTAATTTGATCAGGTCCCTCTTGTTTATTTTTATTGTTTTACTGCTTTGGGGGTCTTCCTCACAGGTCTTCTTTCCTTAGGCTAGTATGTGTAACAGTTTTTCCAACATTGTTTTCTAGAATTCTTAGTTTCATGCCTTAGGTTTAATCTTTTATCCATTGTGAATTAATTTTTGTAAATGGTGAGAGATGTGGATGCTGTTTCAATCTTTTACGTGTGGCTATCCATTTTTTCCAGCACCATTTATTGAATTGGGATTCCCCCTCCCCCCCAGTGTATGTTTGTATCTGCTTTGTCAAAAGTCCGATGAGAACATAAAGATGATTTCATGTCTGGATTCTTAGCCCTGCAGTATATAGGAGATGCCTCCCAATTTGTTCTTAGTGCATAAGGTTGCATTGGCTATTCTGGGTCTTTTCTGGTTTCATATGAAACATTGAATTATTTTTTCTCATTCTGTGAAAAGTGGCTTTGGTATTTTAATGGGGATTGCATTGAATCTGTAAATCACGTTGAGTAGTACAGCTATTTTAATAATGTCGATTCTGCCCATCCATGAGCATGATATTTCTTTCCATCTGTTTACATCCTCTCTGATTTCTTTACTCAGTGTTTCATGGTTCTCCCTATAGAAGTCTTTCACCTCCTTAGTTAAATATATTCCCAAGTATTTTATTTTCTTCGTTGCCCATCATATATTTATTGTTACTTCAAATATCTCTTTTTTTAACTGTGTCTTTGTATAAAACATATTATTGGATCTAAAAATCTTTTAATGTTATATCATTTTACGTGTGTATAGCATATATGTGTCACATTATTTATTTCATGTGTCACAATATTACATATGATACATGAATCAAATGTATGTGTGTGCTTTATTTTATATGGCCATTTTCCCACCTTCTCTCCCTGTCTAATACCATACTGTGTTCAGCATTTTTTTGTCTATTTTACTGCTTTCATTTTCTTTCCTTGAAGACTCCTACCATGATATACTGGATTCTGTTACCTATTTTCCATATCTGCCATTTCCTCTTGAATTATTTTTATGTATTCATTTCTTTCCATCTTTCACTTCCTTTAAAGCATAACTCATGGTATTTATTCATCCTTGTGTTTCTTCTGGCTTAATATTTATTTCTGAAATAAAATTAGTATTTAGTTCTGAAACAAAAAATTGATCATTTATTTTATCTCTAATTATTTCCTGAGCTCTGATAGCTGCCTTTGGAAATCTTTTTTCCAATCATCTAATATTTGAGACTTTTCTTAATACTGATGTATGCTGTTATTTTATATTATTGGTCATATTCTTAATTTCCTTTAACAAAATGTGATCAATTTATAGCTTTACCTATTTTATGGATTTAAATTATCTTTGAAGATATTATTCATTTCCTATTTCCTATAATGTTCTGTGAAATTTGACAGCACTTCTTTTCTACTGCTTAGAGTGAGATGAGTTTTACTTTTACAAGGAAATGCAGGCCAGGATAATTTCCTTAAGTTCTTAACACAAGAGCTCTCTATTCTTCAATTTTGCCAAAAGTTCGAAACTTTGTAAGATCTCCTAGTTTTCTTCCTTTCCCCTCTTCTACACATATCGCCTCTTCCCTTTACCCTAGCGTCACACTCCTCCTTAATTAGAGTTGTGTTCTTCGCAGTTTCTCCTCTCTTCAAGCTTTGTTCTGGAAGAGAGCATTTTTGGTTAGTCTTGAGAATCCATGGGGTCCAGAGCCCTCCACCAGCCATCAGGCATCTCTGCAGCCCTTTTACTCATCCTTAGGTTAGAACCTGCCAAAGACCCTTCTCAGTTATGGTGGATAGTTTCAGACTTGCCTACGACTAATCCAGTTAACACCTGTTTATGATTTGGGGATTTTCCAGTTATAAAGATTGTTAGCAGTCCCTTCCCTCCCCCACATAGCTCTCACACAGTTCTAATGCCATGAAAATCCTGCTGCATTTGACAATTTGTCCTCAGCCACTAGAATGTTGAGATGTGCAGGGATATCTTGCCACCAAGCATTAGCCTAGAAGTAGTTTGAGAGATTTTTATACTTTTATACTGGGTGTCTATCTTAGTCCATCCTTGTTGCTACAAAAGAATACCTGAGGATGAATGATTTTATAAAGAAAAGACGTTTATTTGGCTATTGGTACTACAGGCTGTGCACAAAGCATGGAGCCAGGGTATGCTTCTGATGAGGACCTTGGGGAGCTTCCCATGGCAAAAGGGGGAAGGGAGTAGACATCAGATGGCGAAAGAAGAGGAAAGAGAGAGTGAGGGGAGTGGTGTCACACCCTTTGAAACAACCCGCTCTCGCATGGACTGATAGAATTCATGCAGCACCTCAGGGACAGCACTAAGCCTTTTGAAAGGGATCCATCGAATATGACCTAAACATCTCTCATTAGGCCCCACATCTAACACTGGGATCAAACAAACCTTAATCAAATGATCAGCTGAAAACTGCAGTTATGGTTAAGTGTTCTGAAGGAGAGAGAGTTCATGTTACAAGAGCAATAATCAAGTTGATTTAGGTGGAAACATTCCAAAAGGCTTCTTTGCAGAAATGTCATTTGAATTGAGCTCCAGCAGGTACACCGGGATTAACCAGAAGGAGGCAGGTGTGTAGCAGACAGCGTTCTATCTCAGTGGAGCAGAACTTTCACAGCCCCAGGGACGTTCCTCCCTTTCTTATGGCTACATGGATTATGATACATGGACAGAGGATGCCAGTGCTCTGCCCTCTCCAGAATCTCAGTGACTTATTCCCTAGTCTACCCACTAATGCCTTGATAATAGGAGTCTGTCCAGACAGACGGATGCTTCTCCAGGCCTCTTTGTCTCACTCGGCCCCCTCTGACTTCATCACACCTTTTCGCCCCCAAACTACTATAGTACCTAAACACATTTGACTTTGTAAAACTCCATGTATCTTTTCAGGCCTCAGCTTTCTCACTTGAGAGATTTAGATGAAGGGACTCTACAGCCATTCCCAGTCTCTACGACCTCTGGAAGGAGCTCCCTTTGCCCGACAGGAGGCGACGCCCATGTACACAGCAGCCCACAGAGAGAGGGCCTGTCATAGTCTCAATGCACCCTGCCATCAAAGCCCCTTGCACTGTTGTGGGTCTCCTCTGTGTCTACATCTCCAAAGACCCTGTACCACCTCCTTCTTCCCTAGAAGTACAAGATGAATCAGGTGGCAACAGAAATCTGCCAACTGCATGCCCTTTTGGATAGTGGGAAATGAAGCAGGACCCTTGAGTAAAACTTGCTAAACCAAGGGACAGACTGGAGCCAGGCTGAAGGGTACAAACAAGGGAAGGGGTCAAGAAATCCCCTCCTAGGGGCCTGTGAAAGCACATCCAGGGCTGGCCTTGTCCATCAGCTTCTTGGGTTTGCACCATCAACCCCGCAGTTAAAACACCACAGTACATATTAAAACAAACAACGGTCTTGCCAGGTCTCATTAGCCCTGCAACAAAAGCAAAGCAGCTACTGCTGTCTGTTAATTGATTCCAGGGATCAAACCTTGCATCCTTTATCCTAACGACTGTGGCCGAGGTCATGGGCAACTGGGAAACACTTTTATTTTTTCTTTTTTTGGGGGGGGGGCACCATAAAGTCTAACCTAGAAGAAAAGGAGGAAAATTTCCCTCCAAATTCCCAAGTGTTTGAGACTCTTTATACATCATCACCTCTCCCACACGTCCCTCCACACCGCTGGCCTTGCACACGCACATCGTGTCCTGCCCACTCGTGCCACTGCCTCCCTCATGCTGACCTCGTCCCCCACCCGCAATATCTGCAATCTTCTTCATATCCCTCTCCCTGATTCTACCCAGGCCTCCAGCTACTCTCAGACCTCATGTTTCCCTCACTTTCACTCCTATCACTTTTTATTCATCACATAAAGAAAGGGCCTAACATCTGTAGTGGTTCACTGTTTACTCACCCCTCTCACCCACCAGATACTGAGCTTGTCAAAGGCAGGAATCACATTGTGTCTTTGTTCCCCAGAACATAGTGCTAGACCCAAGACGCTGTGGCCAGTGATGAATATTTGCTGAATTGAGTCATTCTTACACATCTTTCCAGCCTGGGAAATGGTTCAGGAGCAGCTGCTCCTTCAGAACGTAGGTGGTGATTTGGATAGGATTGGCCGACAGGCATGCTGGGCTGAGTCTGCTGGAGGTTCATTCTAATGCCCACATGTGGGTACAGAGCCTGCAACCCTGGGCCTAACTCTGGCCAGGATGAAACGCTGCTCCTAGTATGGGCTCCTCTGAGGCTACCGGCTCCTCCCTGCAGCTCCATCTCTGAGGAGCATCTGGACACTGCTTCAGATGGAACAGCACAGCACGTGACTCTGCAGATGGAGCAGCAGGAAAGTAAGTGGAAAGGGTATCAGGAAACCCATCCCCAAGCTCTAGAGCAGTGATTTTCAACCAGTGTGCCACGAAAAGTTTTAAAGACCATTAATTAAATTATTTTTGAAAGAAGTTCAAAGCATAGTAAATATATTCTTTTTTTTACTCTTTTTTTTTTGTAGAGACAGAGTCTCACTTTATCACCCTCGGTAGAGTGCTGTGGTGTCACACAGCTAATAGCAACCTCCAACTCCTGGGCTTAGGCGATTCTCTTGCCTCAGCCTCCCAAGTAGCTGGGACTACAGGTGCCCACCACAATGCCCAGCCATTTTTCTGTTTTGCCGCCGAGGCCGGGTTTGAACCTGCCACCTTCAGTACATGGGGCTGGCACCCTACTCGATGAGCCACAGGCG
The DNA here is from genome assembly GCA_963574655.1 of Perodicticus potto. Lineage (NCBI taxonomy): Eukaryota > Metazoa > Chordata > Mammalia > Primates > Lorisidae > Perodicticus > Perodicticus potto. The sequence goes on along the minus strand of CAUYRH010088878.1, from coordinate 7,703 downwards.
CTGTCCTACTCATTTTTTTTTTGATCAGCATAATTTAAATGTGCCATGGAAGTTTAACTGTAGGTTCAAGGGTGTCATGAGATAAAAACAATTAGAAAATACTGCTCTAGAGAGAGTTCTGGATGAAGAGCAAAAAGCCCAAGTTCAGTCCTTGCTCAGACATCACAGGTCAGGCCGGAGACAAGGGCTGTGCTGTGGAGGGGTGAGGGTGGGGGGAAAGTTGTGGGGCCCTCACATAAGTTTTCAGGCTCCTCTAGACTCCAGGTTCACCATCTGCAAAAGAACAGGCTTGTAACTTGAAATTTTAAGATTCTAACCCCAATAATTATATTTCCATATGTGAAGCTGAGATAACTTGTATCTTGACCTACTTATTCTAAGATGATGTTTGTTTAATGAACCAGAAAGCAAATTCAAAATAAATCCACTCACATGCCAATAGTCTGGATTACAGAGGCAGATGGGAGTTTACTCTGAATCCCAGGTGTAGAAACCACAGAGTCTCCGGAGTCCGTGTTTTCTTCCATGTTCGAATCCTCAGGGTTTAAGCCCATTGGTTTGAATCCTAACAATGGAAAGTTTCTGTCCTTTTGAAGGTCTAATTCAGGAATCCTGGATTTCTGATGGGCTCCCACGAAAGATAGTGGAATAAATTTATTTAAAAAGAGCTCAATCTCGTAGAACCATTTTCCCTGTAGGCGTGCACACCTGCTATGCAAAATTTTAAGAACTTTTTTTGAAACATATGTTGACTTTAAAGCCATAAATATATCAACCCTGGTACAGTCTTTACTTTTATCTTCTGAGAATAAAAAGGTTAGGGAGATGGTTCTATATTTCAACCTCAACTGTTGGGTAAGTGTTCAACCAACAAATATTTATGAAGCACCTACTCTGGGTGGGGCCTTCTGCCAGGTGCTGGGGACATAGAAATGTACAATAAACTCATAGAATGGGGAAGAGCAAAGAAGAGGAAATGAATACAAATTAAGGCGCTGAACTTAATATCTGGAGTATGTCTGGGGACAAGACCCAGGGTCAGGGGCAGCAAGGCTTCCCAAAAGAACTTACAATGGCTCTCAAAAAGGTCAAAGGCAAAAAAGTCGGAGTTTGTCAGGGAGCTAAAGAGAGTATCAGCATCTTAGGGACAAGAAACGCAGCAGGCAAGGCCAGAAATGTGAACTAGTGAGAGTCTTCCGAGGTCGAACAGGTAGGGGCAAAGGGTGGCAGGATGCGAGCAACGAAACACAAAGCACCCTGAGAAGGACAAATTGGGAAGGGATGAAAACTCCAGACTAAGGCGTTAGAAACAGACCCTCTGTGGCTGGGCAATGTGGGAGAGAAATCGGGATTTTAAGCAGATGACATGTGTGGACTTGATTGTAGAAAGAGTTCTCTGCAGCTGTGGAGGTGATAAGTGGGAAGGAAGATGTTCCCCAGAAGAACAGAGAGTGAGCTGCTGCAATCGTGTAGACGGGACAGAGTGGCTGCAACAGCAACAGACTAGAGAGGAGTTGAAGTGGAAAACACATGAGAGTAAGGATCCCCGGTCCAGAAGGATGAAGAGTGAGGAATAGGCTGGACTTGAGAATTTCTTACAGACCGTTACACGGAACATTCTTCAGGATAGGTCATGTGTTTAGGGCATAAAACAAACCTCAGCAAATTTAAAAAGACTGAAACTATATCAAGCACCTTTCCCAACCACAACATCTATGAAAATTGAAATCAACAAGAGGAATTTTAGAAAGTTCCCAAGTATGGGAATTAGACAACATGCTTCTGAATAAACAGTAGGTCAATTAGACCAGGTGTGGTGCCTCACACCTGTAATCTTAGAAATTGAGGAGTGCAAAGCAGGAGGATCTCAGGGATTTGAGACCAGCCTAATAGTGAGAACCCATCTCTACATAAGATACAAAAGATTAGCCAGGTGTGTGGCATAGATCTGTAGTCGTAGGTACTCAAGAGGCTGAGGCAGGAGGATGGCTTGAGGCTAAGAGTTTGAGGTTGAAATGAGCTATGAAGATGACACTGCTCTCCAGTCTGGGTAACTGAGAAAGACCGTGTGTCAAAAAACATGGGGGAAATAGTAAAAAATATCTTGAGACAAATGAAAATGGAAACACAACATAACAAAATGTATGGCATACAGCAAAAAACCACTAACAGGAAAGTTTATAGCATAAACACCTATATCAAACATAAATAAAAGACTCACATAAACCACGTAGGAATTATAAAAAGAAAAAGAAACTAAGCCCAAACTTAGCAGAAAGAATGAAATGAAAAAAAAAAGATTAGATCATAAATAAATGAAATAATGACTAGAAAAATTATACTATAAATTGATGAAACTAAGTTTCAGAAAGATAAATGGTATCAACAAACCTTTAGACAAACTAACTAAAAAAATAGAAAACTGGAATACATAAAATCAGATGAAACCATGCAAAATCAAAAGAGAAAACTTGAAAAGATAAAATCACACGAAACCATGCAAATTGATTCCACATAAATACAAAGGTTTGTAAAGGACTACTGTGAATAATTATACACCAACAAACTGGATAACCCAGAATAAATGGACAACTTCCTACAAACAGGCAACCCACCAAGACTGAATTATGAAACACTAGAAAATGTTAATAAGCTATTAATGAATAAAGAGATTGAATCAGTAATAAGTCTCCCACCAATGAAAACCTCAGGTCCTGATGGCTTCACTGCTAAATTCTACCAAACATAAAAAAAGAACTAATACCAATCTTCAAAGTCTTCCAAAGAAATTAAAGGAAATGGAATTCTTACAAATTATTTTTACAAGGCTAGCATTATTGCCATACAATATCTTTGTAAGAAAAGAAAATTGCAGGTCACTAACTTTGGTGAACATAGATGCAAAAATCCCAAACAAAATGCTAGCAACCTGAATTCACAGCACATGAAAAGTATCATCCACCATCTTCAAGTGGAATTTATCCTTGTGATGCAAGGATAGTTTAACACAAGCAAATCAACAAATCATCTCATTGGGTACAGACAAAAACAATTGACAAAATTCAGTATTCTTTCATGATAAAAATTCTTGTCAGATTAGGAAAATAAGGACTGTATTTCAACACAATAAAGGTCAGACATCATACATCACAATCACAGTTAACATTTACTTACTAGTGAAAAATTGAAAACCTTTTCTTAAAAACCAGCACAAGATAAGGATGCCTACTCTCACCATCCCTATTCAGCATAGTATCATAAACTCTCGCCAGAGCAATGAAGCAAGAGAAAGAAATACAAAGGATCCAAATGGAAAGAAATAAATAGTTACCATTTGCTAATGACAAGTTATACATATAGAAAATCCTGCATATTTCATCAAAAACTGTTGGAATTAATAAAAAAAATGCAGTGAAGTCGCAGAATGCAAAATCAACACACAAAAATCAGTAGAATGTCTATATGCTAACAATCAGCAATCTGGAAAAAATTAAGAGAACAATCTCATTTATAATAGTTATGAAAAGTAAAATAAAGTAAAGTAAAATACCAAGAAATAAATTTAATCAAGATGGGAAAGACTGGTACCCTGAAAACCATAAAACACTGATGAAACAAATTGAAGACACAGATAAATGGAAAGATATCCTATATTTATAGATTGGAAAAATTAATATTATTAAAGTGTCCATACCATCCAAAGCAATCTAGGATTCAAATGTATGTTTTATCAAAATTTCAGTTCATTTTCATAGGATTAGAAAAAACAATTTTAAACTTAATATGGAGCCACAAAAAGTTCAAATAGCAAAGGCAACTATGAACGAAAAGAAAAAGCTGGAGTTATTACACACACTGTATGATTTCAAACCATGCTTTATAATACTTTAAAGCTATAGTAATTAAAACAACATGGTACTGGCAAAAAAAAAAAAAAAGAGAGAGAAAGAAAGAAAGAAAAGAAAAGAAAAGAAAAGACACTTCAAGCAATGGCACAATTTTTTTTTTCCTTTTTTTCTTTTTTGAGACAAAGTCTCACTTTGTCACCCTTGGTAGAGTGCTGTGGCATCATAGCTCACAGCAAACTCAGACTCTTTGGCTCAAGCAATCCTCTTGCCTCAGCCTTCCGAGTAGCTGGGATTACAGGTGCTCACCACAATGCCCAGATATTTTTTAGAGGCCAGGTCTCGCTCTGGCTCATGCTGATCTCGAACCTGTGAACTCAGGCAATCCACCCTCCTTGATCTCCCAGAGTGCTAGGATTACAGGCATGAGCCACCATGCCTAGCCTGGCACAAAACTGAGTCAAGAAATGAACCCATGTGTGTACAGTAAATTGATTTCAAAGAAGGTGCCAAGAACATACAATGGGAAAAGCATAGTCTTTCCCATGAATGAAGATGAGAAAACTGAATATCCACATGCAAATAAATGAATTTGATCCCTTATCTCATACCATACACACAAAAAAATCTCAAAATGGATTAAAAACTTAAATGTAACACCAAAATCTATAAAATTACTAGAAAAAAATAAGGAGAAAACTACATGATGTTGATCTGAGCAATGATATTTTGGTTTTGTTACCCCTAAGCTTAGGCAAAAATAGACAAACGGGTTATATCAAACTAAAAAGTTTCTGCACGGCAAAGAAAGCAATTCAGAGTGTGCAAAGACAGCCTATAGACAGGGAGAAGATATTTGCAAGTCATACAGCTAATAAGGGCTTAATAACAAAAATATATTTGAAGCTCATACAACTCAACATCAAGAAAATAAAGTATCCAATTAAAAAATGGGCCAGGGACCTGAATAGACATTTCTCAAAAGTCATACAAATGGCCAACAGTCTATGAAAAAATGCTCAACATGTTAATCATCAGGAAAATGTAAATTAAAACCATAACAAGATATCATCTCATACTTTCCAGTGTAGTAAATTGATAAAACAGCTATTATCAAAATTACAAAAAAATAAGAAGTGCTGGTGAGGATGTAGAGAAAAGAGAACCTGGTACACATTGGTGGGAATGTAAATTGGTTACAGCCATTATGGAAAACTGGGTGGAGGTTCCTCAAAATATTAAAAATAAAATTACCATATGATCCCGGATTCTCGCTTCTGGGTATGTATCCAAAAGATTTGAAATCAGTTTGTCCAAGAGATGTTTCCCTCCCATGTTCACTCCAGCACTATTCACATAACAATTTAAGGAGTCAAACTATGTGTCCATCAGCAGATAAGTGGATAAAGAAACTGTGGTGTATACAAAGCATGGCATACTGTTCAGCTATAAAAAAGAAGAAAATTCTATCATTTGCTGCAACACATAGGGTGGCCATAAAGTTTGTGTGCAATCAACTGTTTTATTTATTTATTTGTTTGTTTTTTATTCAGAGATAGAGTCTCACTTTGACATCCTCATTAGAGTGCTGTGGCATCACAGCTCACAGCAACCTCTAACTCTTGGGCTTAGGCGATTCTCTTGCCTCAGCCTCCCAAGTAGCTGGGACTACAGGTGCCCTCCACATCGCCAGGCTATTTTTTTTGTTGCAGTTGTCATTGTTTAGCAGGCCTTGGTTGGGTTCCAACCCGCCTGCCTTGGTGTATGTGGCCGATGCCCTAACCACTGAGCAATGGGAGCCCAGCCCAATCAACCATTTTAAATAATTACAATTATTTAAATTGCACATGAACTTTATAAGGTGGCCACCCCTTATATGGAAATGTGCTAAGTGAAATAAGCCAGAAACAGCAAGACAAATACCTCATATTCTCACCTGTGTATGGCATCTAAAGCAACAGAACTCATAGAAGCAGAGAGTAGATGGTGATTACAGAGCCTGGAGGTGGGGGGAATGGGAAGATGATCTTGGGGGGTAGGGAGAAAGGAGGAATATGATCTTTTTTGGAGACCTATTCTTTAGAGTAAATGTAGTTAATAATACAGTGTTGTACATTTCAAAATTGCTAAAAGAGTAAATTTCAAACATTCTCACCACAGAAAATGTTAAGTATTTGAGGTTGATAATATGTTAACTAGCTTGATTTAATTATCTCATGCCGGATTCACAAATCGTAATATCATTTTGTACCCTTAAGTATATGCAATTACAAACTGTCAGTTGTGAATTTACAACAAAAAAATAAAAAAATATTTTTTAAAGCATGCTGAGCAACGTAGGAGTTAATGCCTATTCTCACTGACATGGGCCATGAAGAAGGAAAGATTGTGTCAGCTTTTGTTGGCACAGCGGATGCTTTTCAAGTTGCACCATGGCATGACAGTGCAAATAAAGTCCACTGCAACCCAGCATTAAACTTCAGAACTCTGAAATACTGCAGATGTTGTTTTCAGAAATATCTTCAATTCTTACATCCCAGCGGGCATACATACAAGGATTTAAAGGATTGAACCTGAACACAAGAAATGGTCAGCTATTTCTTGAATTCAGGTTCAAGCCTTTAAATCCTTGTGTATTTGAATTCAAACGGTGGGGAGGAGTAACAGAGAAAAGAGAAAGGGGAAGAGGGAGGATTGGTAAACTCTCACCTAAGGTACACAAGTAAAAGTATACAGCACACCTCCTGGGTGAAGGGCTGAACTTCAACTTGAACTTTACCTAAGAAACACGAGCAATGTAACCTAATTGGTACCCTCATATTAATTTGAAAAAAAATCTAGATGGAATGTTGAGCTCAAAGGGCCAGCTACTTTGCTTAAACATTACAATGTTCATTATTGTTAACACAAAAGTTAAGGGGAAACTGGGTAGAAAGATCCACTGTCTTGGCAAGAGTCAGTTTGGGAAGAAGAGCAAACTAACTCCGGGTCTCCCTCTCCTGTGCAGGGTGCACCTGCTTGGGCCCACCCCCTCCACCCCACCTGTGGGCCTGGGATGCCCTGCAGCCAAGGCCTCCGTGAGTACTTCAGGGAATAATCAGGCCTGGCTGCCTGGCTTATGCCTTTTCTTGGCTTGGAGTCATTTCTAGGAGAAGGAGTGGCTTGTTCCTCAGCTGCAAATGCCTTTCATAGGCCCCCTGAGGTGCTGTGGGATCTGCTCTTGCCTGACAGTGGTCTGTTCCAACCCCTCAGAGTGATTTTAATTTTCATTCCTGGGAAGCTACATTGCTATGCCCTTTTGTTTCTTTTTTTGTTTGTTTGTTTTTTTAATTTTTATTAAATCATAATTGTGTGCATTAGTGCAATCATGGGACACAATGTGCTGACTACATATACAATCTGAAATACTTTCATTGAACTGTTTAACATAGCCTTCATGGCATTTTCATAGTCACTATATGTAGACATTAGTATTCTACATTTAGTAAGTTTCACCTGTACCCTTCTAAGATGCACCGTAGGTGTGATCCCACCAATCGCCCTCCCTCCACCCATTCTTCCCCCTCCTCTCCCCTCCCTTGCCCCTTTTCTCCATATTCTTGTGCTATAATTGGGTTTTAGCCTTCATAAGAAAGCTATAAATTAGCTTCATATTAGGGCTGAGTACATTGGATACTTTTTCTTCCATTCTTAAGATACTTTGCTAAGAAGAATATGTTCCAGCTCCATCCATGTAAACATGAAAGAGGCAAAGTCTCCATCTTTCTTTAAGGCTGCATAATAATCCATGGTATACATGTACCACAATTTATTAATCCATTCATGGGTCGATGGGCACTTGGGCTTCTTCCACGACTT